>JARJDW010009788.1:0-244176 GCA_030264715.1 Adinopsis sp. GC000173
ATTATAATCTTACTAAATGTTTAGATATATGTTAGTTTTACCTTCTTTTAGAATAATTTTAATAATTAAAGTTTATAAACATTCATAAAGCAATATTTATTTACTTTGTCACACCCTCTTTTTTCGCGGGGTAGTAATTATTTTTTTCATATTTTTTTATTGATTTTCTAATTTAGGCATAATATGATATAAAACAGTTTTTAAGTTTGTCGCATGTCTAGAAAAATTTGGAGCTGACGGACACCTCGCAAAATTATTTAAAGAGTGCAAAGGATTAATGATCATTTCGGGGGGTAATTAAAATTTGCCGAGCGTGCGCTTATTTTCGATATAAATCACATAAACACAATGTATTTTTACGCAGCTATATATAAACGGTCCAAGACCATATAAATTTAACGCTATTTATATTTATCTTCATTGAAATGATTTATAAATTTCACATAAATCTCATTTATCTCGATAGAAATGCGTGTGTGTGTTTATGCGCCTGTTACCAAGCCGAGAAAAAGCCACACACAACAGCAACGAAAAAATCATTTTTTCACATGCTTGATGGATATTTTTTGTATTGTACCAACATTGGGGCATATTCCACGTGGTCGTCGTCGTCGCTTCAATCTATTTTCATAGCGGGATAGCAAAAATTTTCCATATAAATTGCACGCGCACGCAACGAAGTAACGAAACGCAGACAATCGATCTAAAATTAAACGGACGTTCGAGAAGAAGAATGGAAAAAATACCGGCTATATGTATATTATCGATATACATTATTGAAGTTATTTATAGTTATCGGTTTTAATTAGAGCCTGCACTCCGCCAATTGCACTAATTTGGGGCCTATTAACTCTCCCACATTGAGAACATAAAATATTATTAATCACTCGGACGTCAAAAAATCATTTGCCACTAAAAAACAACGTTGGCGATTTTTTTCTAACCGCAACTGTGCATGTCTCTGATCATTTTCTATTATCCATAATTATCATTTTTAATTAGGATATTAATTAATTGCATTAATTTAGAACTTAATTAGGGTCTGGTTTGCGCACTCAGCCAATTGCTGCAATTTGGGGGGTCCGTTAATTCTCACACATTGATGACATCAACTATTAATCATGGAAAAAGGGCCAAAAAATTATTTGACATTAAAACAACAACGTTGAAGACTATTTCTAATCTCAACTGCATGTTACCGATTATTTTCTATAATGCATATTTTTGATATTTGTAATTATAGTTCTACAATATTTATATATTTATAAACTTGATAATGCTCTGATTTTACATATTATTGTCCTAATTTTTGCAAAAAGAATGTTTATATTTAAAAATCCAACTAGGTAGTGATGGTCCTATTTAAAAAGGCACACAATAATGTGTTAAACCACAACATCATCAAGTCATTGCTATTTCATTTTTAATTAGGGTTTGTAGTCCGCCTGATTGCATAATTTGAAGCTTAATTTGTTCACCCACATTTTGTATTAATCATTCTTCGCTGAAAATCAACAGTGTTGTTTTTTTTTCACCTCAGTCACAATTCTTCGAGTGCCTATTAATGTTTCCACATTGGCAACTGAAATATAGTCAACGAAAAGTGACTCATACGGATCGGATCATAAAAATTAGCCGTTCGTTTTTATAAGTGATAGGTGTTTCTGTATGTTAAAGGAAGAAAAAATATATTTTTGCTCAAAATACCATCTCTTTATGACCTAGGCTAATTCGCAAAGTCCTTGTACAGGTTAAAAAGAGAGAAAATATTTAAGTATATATCTTTAAGCCGCCCTCCTTTATGGCCCCAGATGCAAGAGTCTCTTTTCGTCGAATATATTAATATTATTGACATAAAAATGTTAAAAAATCGATGGACATTAAAAAGAAAATCCAACGATTTATCTTCCCATGTAATAAAATATCAGTTATGTATTTTGATGCGATTTTAATTATCTGTTTAATTAGCGCCTGCACTTGCCAATTGCACCAATTTGGGGCTTATTACGTCGCTCCCACATTGACAGTTCATAATATATTATTATTAATCATACAAACGTCAAATAAAAATGTAAAAAAAAACAACGTTGGCGTTTTTTTTGACAAACCTCAACCGCACACACACATAGCATACCGAACAAGCCGCCTCTAATTATTTTCGTATGTAATATAATAATTCATTTTTTTATAAACGAAGCGATGATTCAGTCATTATGCACGCGCGCGAGCATGATTTAAGGCGTTTGGATAATGAAACATGTGCAGAAACTGTTTATATAGTTAAAATACATGCTTCTTTTTTCTTTCTTGTTTTTTTATAATATAATAGCTTTTTATGTAATAAAATATAAACTTACAATTATTACAATATATAGTCTAATTATTGGTTTTTTGTTTGTTTTGAGAGTGCTGGAAATTGTTGTATTTATTATGCATCGCCCATCTCTGGTTTGGCATTCTTTTGGTGGCGACGACGTACGAGGAAACCGCGTATGCCCGCTTGGATTTTGGTCGCCGAGCGTTCTTCTAGCTCGCCGCCATTCTCAGTGGTCGTTGTTGCTTTTGCTGCTGCCGCTGCTTTCTTGCCAGACTTGGCGGCCGAACGGCGTTGTCCCTTCGGCGTATCAACATTCTATGTACATAAAAATGCATCCAATACAATTAATGTAATTTTATAAATCCAAAAACTTGATTTGCTCTTTGTGAACCCATTGTTTTAATTGTGCATTGGGAATACATTTAATTAAAATCAAACACATTTGCTTGAATCACATAAAAATGATCAACAACTCGAAAAAATTAGGTACTTAACTTATTCCTATATATGAAGCGTTCTGAATCAGAAGTGTGAACTCACCTTCACTTCACCTGGAATTATATAAATTGCGTATAAAACCCTAAACAGGTGGTTATAAAAATTTGTTTCCAATTGCGTAAAATTTTTGCTATATATTGTATTTCGCATTACACACATTGAGCAAAAAATCAACGTAATCGACACTTTCAGGATGTGCATCTGTTAGGGTTTTCTATGCAATTCATATGGCGCCGTTTATCTTTCTGGTTCGGAACCCATTATATATTCAAATTAAGATTAAATAAATCTAAGGGTGTCCTAATAGTTAAAAGTGACTAGCATTGAACGAGAAAATTCTGGTAGTTTGGAGAGGTAGTAAGAGATGTGCCTATTCTTAACCTAATAGTAGCATTCGAAGTGCGATAGTAACATTGGAAGCAACAAGACGTAAAGTCGTTGTAAAATTATAAGAAAACCATAAATCATCCCTTTTGGATAAGCAGCAATAAATCGAACTATACTACTTATTAGCTTATAACGCTAAAAATTCTTTCCTCAGCTGCCTACTTTAATACAATATCGGGCAATGCGTATTTGAATTTATATTTGTCATGCAATGAGTCAGGAAAAAAGGTAAAAACGTATTTAGCTTTGTAAACTAATATGTATTATGGTTCGATTTATTGCCGTTTATACGAGAGGGTTGATTTATGGTTTTCTTATAATTTTGCAACGGCTATATGTTTGTACATAGTGAGCTGTAAAAATGATGTTATGAGAGATATACGACCAGTTTGAATAAAAATGTTTGTGTGGATACCAAGTAAGTACCTTTTTCCTAATAATATCAGTTTTCAGCTCACAATTACATCACGTACATGTTGTTACTTTTAACGCTACCTACTGTCGCAATTATACTATTAGATTTGATCTTAATTTCAACATACAGTGGTTCCTTGAGATATATTAGTTGTACTCGTTTAATGAGGGCTCTCATAACTCAATCTAGTTCGTATCAAATCCAAATACATGCATTTATTAATAATGTAGCGATTTTATCGGCCGACGCAGAAACTTATAGAGCTTACAGCTCGTATCTCGGAATTCAGCTTGGTTCTCAAACAAAATACTCTATCTTTTATTGACATATGTCGAATACGCGTTTTAAAAGGGCATAGGACAATAAGATATCTTTGATTTTATATTCTACCGAAATTCCGAGTTTATTTTGAACTCATCTTCACAGCTACACTACAAATAACGTTGTAAACATTTTAGAAAACTTATTATATTAACATTAATATATCTTTAAAATTGACAAACACGTGAGATATTGAAAAAGGATTAAACAATACGTAATAAGTTTTTTAAAATGTTTATAATTATATTTCTGGTTTGTCTGTGAAACAGAGTTCAAAATAAACTCAAAACATCGGTAGACTATAAAATCGAAGATAATTTGTTGTCCTATGCTCCTTTAGATAGCGTATTCATCATATTTCATTAAAACAACATTTTGTGTTGAAAATACTAGTACGTTGTTACTCGTATCCCGAGGTTCCGCTGAATTTAGGAATAAGTTATAATTTTTCACAAGTTGAGTTAAACAATATATTATTTCCATGTTTGTGATTCAAGATTTGTTTTTTAATTAATCTATATTCCCAATATAGCAATAAATGTTTGTTAATATTGTGTGTATTCAAATGCAATGCTTCGATAAATTAGCGTTGGTAATGAATAAAATCGGACATCTGTTACTTATACGCCTATTTTCGTCTAGTTGGACTAAAAATAGCCACAATATTAAAAGAAAGAAAGAATGAAAGGGGCAAATGTATGTTATGTATGGTACGCGTGTATAATACATATTCTACATATGATGTGTATTAGTTGTTGCACGCGCGGTGCTGCTGCTGTTGCTGCTACCACCACCGCTACTCGAGGCCTTAATTTTTCTGTTTTTCTAATTCCCGTCAATTGCAATTCAATAAACCATCAATTGATTTATTGCACGCGTACACACATATGTATTTTATATATATGTATACAACACATGTGCTCGCGCTTTTAACACATGATTGCGCTGCTAAATGCACTTGAAACCCACTAATTTGCTTTAACTTGGTTAAATTATTTTTGAGCATAATGAATGATATATAGAATGAAAACGCGCACACAGCGAACGATCGCTATGGAAAACGCGCAATAAATGAATTCTAATTGCAATTAGAATTCGCTAATGTCAATTAACATTGACTGAGTGACAGGTCGAGCCAACTAGGATTTTCAGCGTGCGTTAAATTAAGCAAATAAAAATTTATGCCGCCTGTCATAATAATCTACTACATCTAGTAGCAGCACATTTTGCTTAAACAAAAATTTTATTTGCGCTGCTGGTGCGGTTTCAACAAAAACACACACATTTGATAATATTATAATGCTGTTTTTGCTGGGCTCAGCTGCATCCAGTCGAGAGAGAAAAAAAGCGCGTAAATTTGGCCCCGACGCGAAAAAACATAGATCAATCCAAAAATACATTTCAATGGTGTGGTTTCAGCAGCGTGTAGAGAAAAAAGACACATATGCGATAACGTTTTTTACGCGCACTTGTGTAAGTATGTAAGTAAGTAAAAACGTATACATGTGTGTGTGTTTTCTACCAAATTGCGTAAGTGAGCGTATTGAATTTATGTTTTAAAAATATATCTCTGCACGATGCACATGTGTCTTATTAGTGTGCAAAAAAAAACTTAGCCGGTAATTTATCGAAGCAACAAGCAGCCCACAACGACGATTTTTTTTATCATCATCATCATGATCGAGCAATACGATAGCGGTTATTATTTGAATTGTTGTTGGATTTGTTTTAGTTTTGTGCGCAGCCAGCTCCAGCGATTTGAACGAGGAGGCTCCGCCGGCTAAAACACACAAGAAAGGGCAAGAAAGCAGGAAAAGGGCAATGTTAGTATAGTTGTAGCACAATTTTGAAACAAGAGTTAGTTTTTAAGTTGAATGAAATTGTATACTCACTTTGGTCTTCATCTGCTTGCGCACCTGGTAGCCTCGAAAGCCTGCCTGTATCTTGGTAGCCGCCTCAATTTCCATATTCTTTTCGACGAGCGTTGCGTTGTTGCGCTTGTTGTTGGCTGCCGCAGCGTCCATGCCAGATTGAGCGGCCGCGGCGTCTGTCGTCGTGATGGTGTTGTTATTGTTGTTGTTGTTGTTATTGGTGGGCTGCTGCTGCTGCTGCTGAGGCTGGTGTTGCGTCGCCGACGACGGCGCTTCCATTTGATTAGCGGACGCGTGCGCGCCAACGACCACCGCAACGTCGCCACCACCAAGCAATGACGATGACGACGACGTCACTGCCTCAACACCTGCTGTATGGGAACAAATGACAATACGATCAGCGAGATGCGCGTATGAAATGCATATGCCCTAAACAAATTGATTCAACGACACTTTGTGTAAGTGTGTAGACATGTACTAAAAGAGCCGAATCGATTGCAATGAGATTTCGTTATTTTTAAGAGAGAGAGAAAGAGCCAATTGACGTCGTGTATGTATGTGAGTATGTGAGTGAGTAGTGTGTGTGCGTGTAGAGATCGAATATGTGTGCGAAATGAGGAAGTTTTTATACAAAAATTGTTCGCTTTTTGACGTCAAACAGCAACAACACTTAATGATCGTTAAATTGAAGCGACAATCATTTCATTTCTCATATTCGTCAAAAAATGATTATTGCCTCGGATTGTTAGTGCCATCTCCTCGGTAAATGAATTGTGAAACTTACTATTATTACAAATACTTGACCTGGAGCATCGCCAACATCATTCACCACATCAACACCACCACCACCACCACCTCCAACGTCTTGTTGCTGTTGCTGTTGGTCACGTACGCTACCGCCCGATGTTATACGTTGTATCGTTTGCTGCTGCTGTACAACCACCTGTATATTGGTCGGTGAGAATTGCAGCGGTATCGTATCGTGAAATTCGCCCGAATGTAGGAGGGCAATGCTTGGTTCTTGGTTTGTAATCTGTGAGGTGACACGAATAGCGGCTGCAATTGGATTATCTTGCGGTGGATCGTTAGGCGAGTGTAGATAGAAGGATTCCGGTCGATTAGTTGTTGAATCGTCATCGTGCGCTACTTGCACGGAGACGTCCACGTCTAGATTGAGTGCTTCGGCTGGAATCTCAATGACTTGACGTACAACACCATTTTCTTCTATTATTTGATTACTAGTAGGTGGTGATGCGTCTTCGACTGTCGTCTCGTTTGACGATTTTTCCTTAGGTGGTGCTTCACTTGGTGTTTCTGTTTGCAAAGTGTCCGATTTTGGTAACACTTCATCATCGACTACTTGATTGACAGGCGCCTTGACTATCACCGCTTCATTGCTAGTTATATCCGATGCAGTGTAATTTACTTCCTCGATGTTATTTTTCGCAGGTTGATCACTTTCTTCTTGGTGTGGAGGTGCATTTACATGTGAACTGTCAGTGCTTGCCAATACTTCTTCGACTACTTTTTTATCGTTTAGTTCTTTGTCTATTTTCCCTGCGTCTAACTCCTTTACCACTGTATTTGGATCATCAACCGGTTGATGTTCCGTATTAGACGGTGGTGCGTCTTCATTTACTTTATTGTTTGTATTATTTTCTTCTTGGATATCGTTTGTCGTAGATTTTTCATGGCTGGGAGTTGCATTCACATGGATACTGTCAGTGTTTGTCAATACGTCTTCCACTACTTCTTTATCATTTGGTTCATTGTTGAGATTCACTGCATCTTGCTCCTTTATCGCGGTATTAATTTCATCACCAACAACGGTTTGATTTTCCATTTTAGAATGTGTTTTTGCATCGTCAATTATTTTATTGTGTGTGTTATTTACGTCTTCGATATTACTTGCCGCAGCTGCATTTACACGTGAATTGGAAGTGTTTGTCAATATTTCTTCTTTGATTTCATCTTGCTCCTGTATTTCATTTTCATTGTCAGCTGCTTTAATTTCTATTTCAGACTGTACTGTGTCCTCAGTTATTTTCTCATTACTTTTAATATCAGTTTCACTATCTTTTTCTGCCTCAGCAATAACAACAACTGTATCTGCATCTGCATTTACATCATTTTCGAGCTTATTATCATCATGATTTTCATTCGTATCTAGTTGTGAATTATCATAAACATTATTAGTTACTTGAGTATTTTCTTCAGGTTTTGGTTCGCTAGCTTCTTGCTTATTGTGAGTATTTTCACTATCACCTACAATAATATTATTTGGTGCATTGATTGTTTGTACTACAATGTTTGTTAGCTTAGCAGCATCGTTTAGCACTGCATCTATTTGTTCACCAACAGTAACATCATCATTTACTACAACCTGCGTTTCCGCATCATCAACTTCCTCCTGAGCATGTTGATGTGATGTGATTTGACTATTTGATGTAGTGGTAATTGCATTTGCGTCATCATTTACTTCCGCATCTGCTTTATTTTGCACACCATCAACATCAGTATGCTGCTGCTGCTGTTGCTGCAATTCAGCTATATTATCATCGCTATTAACGTCACCGGCTGAAATATTTAGTTGTTCGTTGGTTGTTGCTGGCGCCGCATCAATCGCGATTTGATTTACGCTCGCCGTTTGTTTCGCTTTACCTTCGTTATTATTTATAACGTCGCGCTCGATATTATTACCGCTGTCCTGTTCGCCGCCTTGAACTTGAGCTGCTGATCGATTTGCTGCTATCGCACTGTTACTCAGCACTAATAATCGCTGTTCGCTGGCCGATAAGCGCTCCATGATTTGATTTTCCTTTGTATCGGTGGTGGTTAGTACAGGCGGCGGTGGTGCATTTTCATCCACCTTTTGCTCGAGCCATTCCTCCACCTTGTGAATGCGTGCGTTGATTTCGCGCTCGCTCTCCTCATCGTCGAGCTCAACAACCATCTCGCCCATACCATCATCGTTCGTCGGTTGTTGCTCCACTTTCATTTCATTGCTCTCCGCATTGTTGTAATTTGCATCAATTTGATTGGCGTCATCGGTCGATAATTGTTGCAATGCGCTTTTATTATTATCATCATCATCATCATCATCATCTTGATTCATCGGCGGATTATTGTGTTCGGGTTGCGTTGTTTGATTGGTGGTGGTATTGTTTTCATTGGCAGCGGCTGCCGTTTCGGTGTTGTGTGCAGCAGTATTGTCATTATTTATAGCTACCGTGTCAGCTGTTTGGGCTTTTTCGTTTGTTGGAATGATCGCAGCCACATCATCGCTTTGCGTTGTTGTGTCTCCAACGATTGTTTCGGCAGCTTCCGCTGTGCCATCTTTAGATGAATTTGCGTTATTTTCACGTATTTGGTCATTTACTATGTTGTTATTTGATACTTGTACTTTATTTTGTTCTTCTTGATTTGCTACGAGATTTTCGGTTTCAATACCACTGTCTTGTTTAATTTCCGGTTGACCATCAATCGGTAGATCATTTTCAGGTGTTTGATCAGCCGATGCCTCTACTTCGTGCCTTTCAATACTTTCTTGTTTATTTTCTATTGTAGCTGTTTCATTATCGTTATTATTTGTTGTTGTTTTATTTGTTTCTTTGCTTATAGTTTCATCTTTGACGATGTTTTCTTGTTGTATCGTTTCTTCTACGATTTCATTAGCTGCAATTGTATTTTCTGCTTCCCCACTTTTTGCTGTTACTGCTTCATTTTCGTTTGAATTTACAATGTCTGGTGCATTTTCTTTTGCTTGGTGTACTTCGTTTGGATTGTTTGCTGAATCAATTGCATTTGAGTCTTTAGTTTCACTCTCATTTGTTGTCGATGTAGTTTCTTCCGGAACAATAACGTCGTCTTTGACAGTTGCTTCTTCTTGAATCTCACTTTGCTCTTTACTAGGTATTTTATCAACATTTTCTTGTGCATTAGTGGCAACGCTCGCTTGTTGCGTTTCAGTTGAGCTACTATCTGCGCTTCCATCTGGATTAGTTGGCACAGCTTCCTGTGAAACAGTAGCACTTTCTTCTATTTTTTCATTAGCGTTCGAAGTAGTCTCCAATATATTTTTTTCTGCCTGTTCTATATTGGCTGGTATGCTTTCTTGCACATTTTCTGGTACAGTTTCTTGCGGAACAGTGTCTTCTTTAACAGTAACCTTCTCCTGAATTTCATTTTGGTCTATCAGATTTTGACTTGCATTTTCTTTTGCAATTTCATCGGTTACACTTTGCGTTTCGTTTGCTTTGGTATCTGCTATGTTTTCATTTTGGTTAATTGGTGTAGCTTCCTGTAAATTAGTGACTACTTTGGCATCATTCGTGCCTGTAGATTCATCAACTATGACCTCGACTTGAATTTCATCTCGACTTTTACTTATTGGCACACTTTTTGATTGAAGAGTGACTTCCTTAATTACAACTTCTTCTTGAATTTCATTTTGGGCTGGAATATTTTCTTGCAGCTGAGTCAAAGTTGTATTAGCATTTGCGTTATTGCCTGCACTCTCGCTCTCGGTATTGATATTTTGCGGAAGAATGGATTCTGCGATTGCTGCAGCCTTTTGGATTTGGCCTTCAGCTTCAGTTGATGATTGTTGATTATTAACTTTCTGTGGCTCAACGTTATTCGCTTTTTCATCATTTTCACCAAATGCAGTTGACTCTTGCTTAACATCAGGATCTGCGTTGTTATTGTCACTAGTTTGATTTGTTTCAGAGGGGATTTCTTCTGGTTTTATTTGCTGATCGTTATCATTCTGCTGTGCTTCTGTTGTGGTAGTCGATGGTTCCGGTTTTATATTTTCTGTTGCATCGTTTGTACTTTCACTTAGTTCAACTGTTTTTTGAGTAATTTCTGTACGATTTTCTTGGATTTCTGCGTTATTTTGAGTTTCCTTAATTGTTGCATTAGCTTCATTTACCATTTCTACATTTGCTTTTTCTGATTCATTTTTATCTGTTTTATCGATGGATGTAGATATTTCAGCTGGCGACGTTTCACTTTTTGCTGCATCCTGTGTCGATGCTTCAGTCTGTACCATCATGATATCCTCATTAACCAATTCGTCCAGCTTTTCTGTACTATCGTCACTGCTTTCAACTTGTTTCTTCTTATCTTTCCCTTCTTCCTTTGCTTCACTTGACTTTACTACAGCATCTAAAATGCTTTTTTCATTATCCGTTTCTTCCACTTTGTCTGACTTTTCGGTTTCAGTTGATTGAACAGGCTGTACTTCTTTTACTAATCCTTCTTCTGCTTTAGCATCAGATTCTGCAGTTTTAAAAGGTTTCGTATCAGGCAAATTTTCAATTTTATCATCATTTTGTGTTACATCGTTCGCAGAAACGTCCTTACTTTCTTTAACAACTTCCGATTTCATGTCGGTCTCTGTTGTGTCAGGAAGTTCTATTTTTTCATGATTTTCTGTTTGTTTTCCACCTTGATCTTGTATTTTCGTTTCTTTAAGAGCTATTTCTTCAACAACTTCAGTAGAATCTTGTTTAGGCTCAGTTTGGTCACTTTCTACTTGATTGACAACTTTATCATCTTCTTTCTTGTCATTGTCCTGTGAAATATCCTCTTTGGTTTCGTTCTTTTCCGATTTATCTTTCTCGGCAATTTCATCACTATCACCTTTACTTTCACTTACAACTTGATGTGCAGTTTCTTCTGCATTATTGATCGTTTTTTTATTATCCGAAGAAATGTCTTCTTCTTGCAGGTTTTCTTTTTCTTCAACATTAGAATTTTCTTGATTTGTATCAATTTCTATATGTTCTCCTTGGATTTGTTGATTACTATCAGCTGTAGTTTCTTCTGTTCCACTATTCTGTGTTGTATCATTTATTGCTGATGACTTTTCATCAAAAACATTTTCTTTAAGAATTTCTTCATTAGGAATTGTAGACGTGGGTGCGTCGGTCGTTGTTGCAGCGATGTCTGCTTCACCAATAATAGCTACTTCTTTACTATCAGCTATGTGATCTTTATTAATTGGTTGTGTTTCTTGTTCTACAGACGACGTCTCTTTAACGATAATTTCTTCTTGATTTTCAGTTGCTGCTGCTTCTATTTCATCCGTTACTACTGTCTCAATTGTTTCACTTTCAGCAGCTAATTCGTTTTGTGTATCTGCGTTAACACTTGTTGTTTTAGTAACATCTTCCGTATTATCGTTTAGCAAATTAATTTCCTCAGTTTTAGTTTCTAGCGGCGTCTCATCGATATTGACAGATTCTGTTTTTCCATCAACATTATTTTCTACAATATTTGATGTGTCATTACTTTCACTTTCCTCTAATTCTTCTTGATCATCTTCAACCTTACTGTCTTCTGTTGTTACGGTACCAGATAAATTATCGCTTATTGTAACATTTTCATTTTCGTCGCTTTTTAGGGTCGTTTCGCTGGGCAGATTTTCAATATCGACACTCTCCGCTACCGAATCCAACTTCTCACTAATGTCATAGGTGCTTTCTCCACGCAGATCATCCTCATAGTTCAAAAACTTCTCAATCGCTTCATCGTCTTTTAACTCCTCAATGGTAACACCTCCGTTATCATCATCCACATCGGCGCTCATCTCTAACTGGTCAATCATCTTACTTAGAATCTCGCTCATCGTAATGTCGGCACTGCGCATCATATTCTCCTCGCGACACTGTTTACTACGCACCCGATAACCACGAAACAGGCTCTGTATCTTGATCGCAGCCCCAATCAGCTTCGTCATGAACTTGATATTGTCATCGGTCGACATCTCCTCGTTGTTGTTATTCATCGCAATCGATTTGATGACCATGTCATCTTGCAGCATGTTCAAATAAGCGCCGATTGCGAGCTTTTCCGCATTGACGACATCATTTTGCATCGCATCGTCATCATTCAAGATCTTGTTATTGTTGTTGTTGTTGTTATTGTTGTTTTCATTCTCATTATTATTGTCAACGATTAATTTATCATCGTTGGCATTTGCGGTTTCATCAGTGCCTTCTTCATCAACTATAATTTGACTTTCTAGCAATTTCAAGGCATCTTGGCCAATTTCTTGTACATTTGCAGCTGATGATTCTAAATCGTGTTTAATATTTTCAACTGCTATTACTGATTGATTTGTTAATTGTTCTTCGATAATTGGTTGTTCTGCTACTAAATCGTGCGATTCTACATTGTCAACCATGATGGTATCGAGTATGTTTTGTAGGTTGTCAATATCGCTTTGTAGAGCGGCTTCAATATTCATTTTTTCTGTAACGCTTTCTTCATTTACCGTTTCTTTTCCATCTTCTACGACATTTTTAACAACGTCAACAATAGCATTAACATCTTCTTTAATTTCATCTACTGTATCGTCAACTCTCTGCTCTACTTGGTTGATTTTCTTTTCCACATGTGTACCAACATCATCTTCTACAACTTCTATAATCTCTTCTGCAACTTTATTGGCATGATCGATGTCATGTTGCACTGTTTCATCGATTTTATGTTCAATATCAGCGATGTTCTCTTCCATTTGCACAGTAACATCATCTTTTACATCACTTGCTCCTTCTTTAATTTCTTCCGCAACATTTTTAGCACCATAAATATGTTGTTTAATTTCTTCAAGTCTATCGTCAATTTCATGTTCAACGTTTAAAATTTTCTGTTCAATATTCTCAGCAACATCATCACTTAACGCTTTCACAGCTGTTTGGACATCATCAGAAGCTTCTTTTATTTCCTGCACTGTATCGTCAATTTTGTGTTCAACTTCGGCTATATCCTGTTCGATGTGTGCAGCAAGATCATCTTTTGCATCACCAACTGCTTCTTTAATTCCTTCTGCAGAATTTTTGGCATCATGAACTTTCTCTTCCAAGTGTGCGACAGCATCGTCTTTTACATCACCAACTACTTCTTTAATTTCTTTTGCCGTATTTTTGGCATCTTCAACTTTCTGTTCCAAGTTTGCTACAACATCGTCTGTTACATTATCAACTGCTTCTTTAATTTCTTCTACAGTATTTTTGGCATCATCAACTTTCTCTTCCAAGTGTGCGACAGTATCGTCTTTTACATCACCAACTGCTTCTTTAATTTCTTCTGACGTATTTTTGGCATCTTCAACTTTCTGTTCCAAGTTTGCTACAACATCGTCTTTTACATTATCAACTACTTCTTTAATTTCTTCTGCAGTATTTTTGGCATCATCAACTTTCTCTTCCAAGTGTGCGACAGCATCGTCTCTTACATCACCAACTGCTTCTTTAATTTCTTCTACAGTATTTTTGGCCTCATCAACCTTCTGTTCCAAGCTTGCGACAGCATCGTCTTTTATATCACCAACTGCTTCTTTAATTTCTTCTGCGGCATTTTTGGCATTATCAAGATTCTGTTCCAGGTGTCCGACAGCATCGTCTTTTACATCATTGGTAGCTTCTTTAATCTCCTCTACGATAGTTTTAGTGGTATCGACGACGTCTTGTGTAACGCTATCTTTTATATCTTCAATTTCATCACCAATTTTGTTCGCAATGTTAGCGATTTTTTCTTCTTGTTCGGCAACATTGTCTGTTATATCTTGCGACGCTTCTTTAGCAGTATGTTTAGCGTCATCGACATGCGCTTTAACTTCATGAAGCGCATTTTCAATTTTATGTTCCGCATCAACGATTTTATTTTCCATTTTCTCGGAAACATTATTTTTTACATCATTAGCCGGTTCATTAATTTCATTTGCAGCATTATTTTCTGCAACATCTACATGCTCTTTAATTTCTTGCACTGCAGCGTCAACTTTACCCTCAACATCTACTATTTTCTCTTCTAGATTTGCAGAAACATCTTTTACATCATTGACTGCTGCTTCTTTAATGTGCTGCATTGCACCTTTTCCATCGGAAATGGCTTCTTCCAGGTGTGTTGCGGTAAAATCATTTTTATGTACTTTTACCTGCTCGATGACATCTTCGATTTGGCTTTCAACGTCAGCGATTTTATTATCAAGCTCAACAATTACGTCATCAGTTACATCAACTGCTTTTTGTTCGAAATTTTCCACTATATCAGCGACGGTTGTTTCAATTGTTGGTACTTCCTCTTCATTTTTAACAATAGCTACAACTTCATCTAATTTATGCTCGTTTACTTTACTATTTGCAACAGCATCAGATATTTGATTGTCAACGTTATCTTTTAAATTATTTGCATTCTCTGCAATTATTTCTTTGATAGATTCTGTTGAGGCGGCAACTGATGCAGCTTCCAATTTTGCTTCAACAACTTCTTCCACTTGGGCTTCAACAACTTCTTTCACTTCTTCCACTTGGGCTTCAACAACTTCTTTCACTTCTTCCACTTGGGCTTCAACAACTTCTTTCACTTCTTCTACTTGGGCTTCAACAACTTCTTTCACTTCTTCCACTTGGATTTCAACAATTTCTTTCACTTCGTCCACTTGTGCTTCAATAATTTCTTTGACATCAATAATTTTTTGAGCTGCACTTTCTAATTGCACTTCACCTACTTCTTTTAGATCTAAAACATTTTCTTTAACATCACCAACTGCTTGATTTAGTTTAGCTGCTAGTGTATCACCATCATCATCCCCTTTTAGCGGAATGTGCTGTATTAAATTCTCTTGCGTTTCGTTTATTACTTCGGCTTGCTTTGTAGGTGATGATGTAAGCGGTGTTGTATCAGCAGCAGGTTTACCTGCACTCGTTAGCAGCTTCCGTAAGCTGGACAACTTTTCGCTGATTGAATCAACGATCGATTTATCCGCATCGCTACTATCATCTATAATAAGAATATCGGCAGTATTTTCATCTATTACTACATCATCATCATCATCAACTGCTGCTTGCGCTTCAAGCGAGCGCTTTTTGAGCGTGTGCTGTTGGGTGGTTGGTTCTTCGTTGGGCGGCGCCGGTACCGCATCCAACAGTTCAACGAGTTTTTCATCTTCTTCTTTGGGCGGTTCCGCTACCGCATCCAACAGTTCAACGAGTTTCTCATCCTCTTCGAGCACCGGCGGTAAAGCAATACCACCATCCTGCGGTTGTTGTCTTGCGTAACTGTATTGCTTCCTAACCAGATGGCCTCTAATTAGCGATTGTATTAATACGGCGGCACGGTCCGCATCATCCTCAACAACATCAGCGGCGGCTTCGCCTCTATGCTCGGGCAATTCATCACAATCAGCAGGCGTCTGTATTAAACTCATCTAAAACAATAACAGAAGATGAATGTTGTGAGAGACCAGCGTTTTGCTTTGATTTTTTTGGTATGATGATGTAATAAATGTTACTAATAATTTACATATATGAGTGTCGAGTATGTGTTGTTTTTTGATTTTGGAGTTTATTGCATTACCTTTGGGTCGTCGCGATTATTGCACGCTTGGCGACCATCGCGCCATACTGATTGTATGTTTGTGGCTGCATTGTGATGAAGTGATATAAGTGTGTCGTGCTCTTGTTGTGTCGTTGCTGTTGCCATGGTATCTATTGCATCACCAAACGCATTGTTTACCTTTTCAGCGTCATGATAAGCGTTTTTCTCCATTTCGACGAACGATTGTGTCGTAGCAATAATATTACTCTTCTCTTCAATCACATCATGATTAACTAGTGCGTTTTTCAATTCGGCTACTTTATCGGTTAACACCGCCACGTCAGTACCACCATCTTCTATCAAATTTTTCAAATCGCTGATTTTCTCGTTGATTGATTCAACGACCGATTGCTCGACGGTGTCTTCACTACCCCCGCCCACTGCTGCATCATCCTCCGTCTTGTCTTTGTCTTCAAAGTATTTGGTTAGTTGTTCAAGTGAGAGCGGACCCTCATCATCGACAGCCGCCGCATCATGTTGTAACGACTTGGAATTGGCGGACGTTTCTATTTCTGCACCATCCTCATCGTGTACAATTACAATGTGTCCCTCTGATTTACTACCTGGTAATATTACAACATTTGATGTTTCCTGTGAAGCATCTTCAGACGGTTTTGTTTCGCTAGCATTACTCTCAGTTGGTTCTGATGATAGTTCAACATTGTCTAATTGTTTCTTCTCTTCATTTTCAGTAATGGGTGAATTTGCGTTGACATTATCATCAATCTCGGTTACTTTAGTTTCCTCGGTGACATTTTCTCCAATTGTTGCTTTTTGCGCATTTTCGGTGGCATCTGCATTTACTTCGGAGGTAACTTTCTCAAGATTAGTAGATGATTCATTACTTTGAATTACATTTTGTTCTATAGTTGTTGCCGTCGGTACCTCTTCAGCAGGCTGCTCAGTTTTGTTAACATTGTGTTGTTCCTCAATGCCCGTTTCATTGGAAGATTCTTCTTCGGTTTCTCTATTTTCAACATTGGCAGATTCATTACTTTGAACTGCACTTTGATCGATATGTACTTCCGCTACTTCAACTACACCTTGCTCAACATTCTCAACATTTTGCTCATGTTCTGTTTCATTCGCTAAAAATGATTTCGATGCCTCTTTATCATCAACAATATCGCTTGTCTGATTTACAATATCATTGGTTTGTGTCTGTTGCAATAATTCATCCAATTTCGGCTCATCATCATTGTTGGCATTATCCGCTTGAATAATATCAACATCATTATCTCCGTTACGTTGCGTGTCGTCCATGGTGGTAGCGTCGTCTATCGATTTGTCATTTTCGTGTTGTTTTTCAATATTATCAGCGGTGGCCGGGCTGATTTCTGGGTCGATCGCATTACCTTCGTCGTTGTTTTCGTTACTCTCACCTTGAGCTAGTTGACTATTATCCTCCTCCTCTGGTATTGTGTCTGTTGTGTGTTGTTGTTGTGCATCGACAGTTTCATCAATGTGATTGTGCTCAACGACATCGCCGAATGCATTATCGATAATATTGCGCTGTAAGTGTTCCAGTTCTAAGGATTCGTGGTTAAGTGGAGCGGCGTTGTTCGTTTTCATTGCGACCGTTTCCTCCAAGGGAATGTTTGTGTTTGTATCAATTTCCGCGGCTGTAATTAGCACATCCTTAATTACCTCATCGTCGGCCTCGATGCTCTTCATTTCATTGATTAATATCTCCTTGACGGTTTCATCCTCATCTGCCTTATCTTGTACTACTACATCAGCCGCTTTAACATCATCGTTGTTTTGCAGTGCTGCATCGTTGCTAGTTGGATGATGCTGTATGTCAGCAGCTTCAATTGTAATTGATTCCTTATCAATATTTTCTGCATTCCTAGCTTCTTCTTTTACTGTAATCAATGCCTTATCAACATTTTCTGCACTTGTAGCTTCTTCTTCTACTGTAATTGATTCCTGATCAATATTTTCTGCATTCGTAGTTTCTTCTTCTACTGTGTGAGCTTGAATTTCAACATCATTAGCCTCTTTGGTGTCATTATCGTTAACGTCTTCTTCAACATCTTTGTTGGCAGAAATGTTTTCTTCTATTGGCTCGTTTTTAACTATAACCGTCTCTTTGCTTTCATCTTTTACTTCTGACACTTCTTCAGCAAGATAATCAGATTGAACTTGTGCTTTAATGTCATCATCATTAACTACATTTTCGACAATAATCTCTTTATTATCATCCTTTACTTCTTGTGTTTCATCGCTGGCTGTTGTTGCAGACTCAGCTGCTGTAATTTCCTTATCGTTTGTTTCGTTTGCTTCGTTTTCTACAACAATTTCTTCATTGACAACAGCACTGTCGTCTAGATTCTCCTTACTTTCATCCTTTATTTCCTGTCCTTTTTTGTCGGCTACTTCTTCTTCAGCAATAATCTCCTCATTTTTATCATCCTTAATCTCTTGGACTAGGTCATCAGTAGGTGCTTCTACTTCTGCAGCAACCACTTCAGCAGCGTTTTCATCTTGCGGCTCCTCATCATTAAGCGACACCTCTGCTATCGCATTAATTGCGGTCTCGATCGCATCTGTGACTCCATCCACAGTTTCCGAACGTGTCGTATCGCTACCACCATCTGTTGCAACGCCGTCCTGGCCATCACCATCGACTTCATCCGTATTCAGAATGCTGTCGGAGATCTCGGCAACGCTCGACATGCCTGCATCATTGGCGCTGTCGGTAAGTGCCACTGCTGTTGCCACAGCAGCAGCAGTAACTCCTATAGCAGCACCAGCGGCGGCTACTTTCTTCTGGACATTGTCAGTGCTTTCTTCGCTTAGCTTTTTCGGTAGCAGCGATTTGCGCTTTGCCTTTGTTGTTAAATTTACAGTTTCCCCTTTCACGGACATGCTGCGCTCGTCGACGCTCATCATACGTGCAAGTCGTGGAGTGGTGTTACGTTTACCAGCAGCAATGACACCTGAATCCTTTGACAACGAGCGCTTTGCTGGTTTAGTCTGCCTATTATCATCGACAATTTTCCCATTACTCATATTGTTATTAGTATTATTAGTATTCTTTGATTTGTTGTCATTGTTGTTAATGGGTGGTCTAGTTTTTGGTGTGAGAATACTTTTAGTGACTGGCTGCTTTTGCCATTTCGCGCGACCCACCCGTGCCGTCGTCTTGACATCCTTGATAATCTTCTGTGATACAACCGATGATGCTGCCGATTTACTATCACGCGCATCGCCCGGAATCGTTGCAACAACATCCTTCCTTGGCGATTCCTTCGGTGTAAGTGGACTCGGTGATGTTGGACCAGCCGCCGCATTCGTAGTATTGCAATTAGTAAAAATCACTGGCGTTGAGAATTTCGTGCCAAGTGTGGCCGTTTTGATGCGCACATCCTCGTATTTTCCTTCGCCCGATGGTTGGACGGTGCTTACTAGAAAAAAAAGAAAAGAAAAAAATCTATATCACGCTTGGATGAAATTTTAATTAACATCACACGTAAGAAATTTTTATAGCTCGCGGCTCGATGATAACCTAAAAACGTTTAATAAATAATATGCAAGACCTAGAACGGTGGAAATATTCTCTCTCTATTTATTTCCATTGATGTGTTAATTTATTTGACAGATCGCAAAAAAGAGACGTAATCGCTTGGCCTAGTTGAAACATTGTAAATCGTCTACGCACACGATGATTAATTGTTAAATTTGTTGATATCGTGCAATTTGTATGCGAAATAAATTACTGTTCCACATTTTTCCAAATCAGTTACTTCAAATCGGTTTACTAACCTAAGTTAACACTTTTGCTAATTTAGCGACTGTTGTCACAAGTTAAGCAAGCAAGCTGGGCTGATTGAATTTCTTCAATACATTAATATTGGGTCTTTCAATCTTTGAGACTAAATACCATCAAGAGATTGCAGTTCGCATTTGAACAACGCTTTATTAAAACTTGTGATATTATAAGCTTTCAAATTATAAAAAAATGATGTTAATATCTGACACAGAACCCATTTTAGTTGAGCTTGACGTCTAGCGCACTTTTCAAGTCTAAGTTTACATTATTTTGCGACTAAATTGATGATCTGAATGTGTTGTAAAACTTTTCTCAGATTGATTAAAAATCGAGCGTTACGTATAAGTAAGTAATATATATAAACTATTCAGTAATTTATAATATTCTTTAGGGATTTTTTAGATAAAGACATAATTAAATAATCTAAGATATACTATACAACAAATTCAGACCGATTTACAGGCCAAAGGCATGTAAAAATAAGGCTTGAAAAATACGTTGGACATTGAGGCTAAATAGGAATATGAAGTTGCGATTTGGAATTTAAACGATATTGTATTTAAAATTGAAATAATATACGCCATTCACACTAAAAATTATGATGTAGATATTTCACACCCGACCCATTTTATTTGAGCTCAAAAATCGAACCTGCTTATTAGAGGATCCTATATTAATCTTTTCTAATCTTTTGTAAACATTTTAGACAAAATTCGCCACTTAAATCACTAATGATATCCTACGATATAAATTTTTCTGTAACAATCAAAGATTGGATATAGTTAGAGTTAATGTCCCTGGAAAACTATAATATTTTTGAGTTATAATTTTTTCGTTGATTCGCAATATACAAACATCCTTGTTCAAAAATATTGCCTGTTAACCGTGAACGTATTCTTTATCAATAATTTATGCTGTCATGGCACAAAGAACGGTATCACAACAGTAATAGGTAGTGAAAAAGTATGCTGTAATAATTTCAAGTAATTCAACATTTTACAGAGATTAATCATCATAGTGCAAAAGGTACATTGACTATTGGGCGTTTCTGGTAAATAAATCAGTAGTATAATTAACTAAAATAAGTAAGTAAGCATTGGTATAGATTTTATATAAATCAATTGTAAAATTTGATTTTTATTAGAAGAACTACTTAATTCGTCAATGGAATTCGTAATTACCTTGTTTTTCACGTATTTCAAGTAGATGAGCGAAATGCTCCGAAGCGAAACTGTAAATGTCCTGCGGTTTCTTCAGCAGCACCTGCTTGGTGAGGCTTTCCATCAACTCTTCGAGACCGAGCGGCACGCTCAGCCTCTTTACCACCATGCCATTGTCACCCTCCAGTAGGAGGGTTGGTTTGCTAGGAGCAACAACTTCCATCTTCAACTTTATCTTTTAGTAGGTATGCATCGGTTGGCTGCGGTAAATAGACTGCCGTTTAAGTACCATTCACCTAGAATTTTTCTATCGAATTTCCCAATCGCGTCGCGTGCTAACTGTTTTTGTAACGTTCTTGCAGAGCTTAAGGCGACGTAACAACAGTAGCGGTGCGGTGCGATGGTCCAAAAGCGTCCGAACGTGCGTGCTTGATCGATAGCTGTTGGCCGGGCAACGCGTCACCAACCAACACAAACGCGGTTTGTTTCAAGTGAAAATACGTGGATAATGTTATGTGCTGTTATTTTTACAGGAATTGGATCGATTTTTGACGAAATTTACATTTATTCGAACCGTTTTCGATGGTGTTTTCAAAGGTCATTTACACACAAAATTTTCTGTTATTAATGCATGAGAACCACCGCTATACGTGAAAACAACACACATAATTATATCATCGCTATATTTAAACCAACCACCATGTACTTTTCTCCTTCGCATTAATAATGGAAGACTTTCTACCACTGCCTAAAATATTAGAAAATTAATTGGTGCGTGTCCGATCGCTGCTGATAACTTTCAATTGACCCTTTCATGTAGATCATCTGTATCGTGCGCCATAGCTGGAAAAATTAACATAACATAAATTGTCATACATTCATCATGATAATCGAATTCAAGGTCGACAACGAGTTCTGATGAATTTTCTTTTCAACCTTTAATATACATTTTTCATCTAACTTTGATTTGACCTTATCAATAATATCCATTTAATGATTACCTTTTATTCTGCTTTAAATTTATGTATACCTATTGAATACTCGCAAATGACGAATATCTAATGTCAATGTAAATTTCGATAAGTTTCTATGTAAGACCATAAAATCACTTCATTTTTAATTAATAAAAACATTTCCTTCCAGATGCGAGCTAATTTAAGGTACGAGGGTGTTCCAATAAGGATGATATGTTTTTATATTAATCTAGTAACCATGCTAATTAAGTCGTACTTGTCATTTATTGCCATTTATGTTAAGTATACTCTAGTCATTTATTATGCGAAAGTACACACTTCAAGAATGTTTGGTTATTGTCCAAAAATATTACGAAAATGGTCGTTCTTTAGTGAACACTTTTCGCACACTTTTCGCACACTTTTCGCACACTTTGGTCCACATAATCACCCTCCTGTGTATGCCATTCGTCGCATCATTAAGAAGTTTGAAAGTAATTTTACACTTCATGATGTAAAAATTTTTGAGAATATTGTTGCGATAAGAGCTAGGTGTTGCAAAAAATCCAAATTTATCAATTCCTCGTCGTGCTGCAAGAAAAGTTTGGAGAATAAATAATTTCGAGGAATGCAACTGTTGCCTGCCCTCTAAGAAGCTGTGATTTGACTATTATAAATTACTTTTTGTGGGGTTATTTAAAATCTAAGGTTTATAAAAACAGACTACAAACACTTGATGCATTGAGAGTTGAGATTACGGGCGATTTGTTACATAAAGTTGTCAAAAATTAGATTCGTCGAACTCACTTGTGTACACGAGGCCGAAGAGGACATTTAAACGACGTGTTATTTAAAACATAAATGGTATTAATTGTACTTCAAAAAAATATAAAAAGTTTGCTTATAGCTGCAATTACTGCTATTTTATTTCATTTTAAAATCATATTATTCTTATTGGAACACTCTTTATATTAAATAATTAAATATTTATATAAAATAATACAACGTAAAAACTAATCAATTCGTATTTTGGTATTATTTACATTCATTTTGGAAAAAGAGCAATATACAAAGTTAATATTAAGCCTTTTTCCGCAAATGTCTACGTGGTGAAAACATTGTTATGTACAAAATCCTCAGAAACAACCTAATTTTTTCGGATTTTATCAAATTAACTGTTCTGTAGAAACGTAGTGAGCCGCACTTTTATTTCGCCCGCTTAAGTGACATTTGAAATCCTCACGACGTATTTCACAATTTTTTTCTTCAAAAATGATGCGGTGTTCAGTTTCTATTAAGAATACTGGATGTGTGTAAAATCTTATTAAATTGCTGTAAACAAGTTATTAATTTGCGTAGAGAGAATAAATGATTATTGTCATTTTCATTTTTCCTCATATGATTTTTCAAGAATAAACCAAACGATTTGTTTTATTCTACTCTATTAGAAATTCCGTCTGAAAAAATATTCAGAGATTGTGTTGTATAGAAG
This sequence comes from Adinopsis sp. GC000173, assembly GCA_030264715.1. NCBI lineage: Eukaryota > Metazoa > Arthropoda > Insecta > Coleoptera > Staphylinidae > Adinopsis > Adinopsis sp. GC000173. Next base: position 23,579 of record JARJDW010009788.1, read on the forward strand.
TTATTTAACTCTTTATCGATTGTATATATTAAAAATGAATTGTAGTATTTTTTTAATTGCCAGATTTCTCACATTAGCGTTAATTTTTTACTGGAAGATTGATTTTTATAAATTATTAATATAAATATAACTAATTGTGTTGTAATTAACAACAAGTCATCTTGGTTCAATTTCAATTCATACTTTTAGGCGTGTGTTCACATTCTCTGTCAAATAAGTATCGGTAATTGTTTATTTTAAAGGACCCGGTAAAGGTATTGCGAAAATGCTATTTGTTGTTAAATTGTTATCACCATTCTTTATACTGGTCTTCAATTTGAGCCCCATATGTAGTTTACTTTGTTTACAATTCTTATTTTTGTAAACGATTTCAAGTGCGTGCCACGGTTTTTACAATGAGAGAAAATATCGAATAGCGAATTTGCATTAAATTTTGCGTTGCAAACGAAATTTCTTGCTGTAACACAATTAAAATATTACAAAAAACTTATAGTGAGTCGACATTCTCAAAAACACGCGTTTATGAGTGGTATCGCGAATTAAAAAACGACCGCGATGTGTTAGATCATTTGTCTCGCTCTGGTAGGCTAACCACCATATCAACCGATAATAACATAAGTACAGTGAAGGTAATGATTAATGAAAATCACCAGCTGAGTTGTCGAGACACAGCTAATGAACTATCTGTGTCACATGAGACAATAAGAAAAATATTGTATGCGGCATAAGGCTTGAAACGCGTTGCGGCGCGACTCGTCCGTAAAACTTGAATTTTCTACAAAAAACGAGTCGCGTGAAGGCCGCTGAAGATATGCTTGAACAGGCTAATTCCGTCCTCACTTTCATAAAACGCATCATTACTGGTGCTAAAGCATGGTTGTATGAATACGATATGCAAACGAGCGAACAATCCTCTGAAGGGCATCTTCCAAATGAACCGAAACCGAAAAAACCGAAAAAACCGAAAAAACCGCGACAAAGTCGTTCTAAAATTAAAGTGATATTGACAATTTTCTTTGGCCATGGCGGAGTTATACCATAGAGTAAGGACACTTCACTACTCTATGGTAAGGATATACAAGAGGCGCAAACCTATTGTGTAAACTTGGTCAGACTCACCAGACAGATTTGGACTAGTGACATCTCTAGTCAGACTCAGTAATCTCATTTTACAGAATTCGTTATAATAGTAGCAAACTGCTATCCATTTAACCATTCTAATGTACTATTTGGACATTAGATAGTGTTATGCTCAGCATTCACGAAATTTAAGCCTGCAATAAACAGACACTTTTATTTACCACCCGCTGTTAGTTGAAAATATCTTATACCTCGCTAGAAAATTATTCACTTATCTTTCAATAAGGACATTCAAACGTAAAAAAAATGATTGTGTTAAAGATGTTTACAGCAATTTTAAATACAATCTCGTTCAAATGTCAGTCGCTACATCTCAGTCATATTGTAAATTATTTCCCTAATTTAATTAGCATTTATACGTAACGCACGATTTTTGATACGTATTAAAAATTTGATTAAATGTTTTACGGTTTTTTTGGTTTTGCGGCCTTATTTGCAGTATATTCTCTTAGTCCTAGGTACATATTTTTTATTTTAAAAATTTATATTTTGCGCCTATTCCGATTTTTTGCTCCCTTTTGCGTTACAAATTTACAAAAATGGTTCACACACGTTGCTGCTATAATAATTGCGAAAATAGCAGATGGAAAAATCCCAATTATAGTTTATTTAAATTTCCCAAACAGCGACAGTACCAGCGGGAGATAAAATTCGCCTTATACATGGTTCAGTCCCAAAACATTATAACGCGGAACAAACACCAGAATTGTGGCGTTTATCACTCACAAAATTATAAATAATTTTAACTGCAACCTCAAAACCACAATGGTCACAATTGACTTAGAAAAGGCCTTCGATTCCGTGTGGATAGAAGGTCTGATAGTGAAATTAAAAAAATATAACCTGGATCGAAGCCAAATCAAAATAATAGACAGTTTTTTACAAGGCCGGAAATATAGAGTAAAAATCAACGATACATTATCTAGCGCGTACGAAATAACAAACGGGGTCCCTCAAGGGTCCATCCTGGGGCCTACACTATTTAACTTGTACATCAATGATATACCACAAACGAACAACACGGACATAGTACTATATGCTGATGACACGGCGATTATCACAGATAGCAACCATTTTGACAAAAACGCGGCTAAAATACAGACTCACCTAAACAAAATAAGTGCTTTCTGCGCGGACTGAAAACTAAAAATTAACAACGAAAAGACCGAATGTATTGCATTCAGCAAGGGCTCGCGTCTCATTACCGAAAGGTTAGATGCGGTCTATATGGGAGATGAGCGGATACAATACTCTAAAGAGATCAAATACCTTGGCGTCATCCTAGACGATAATTATTATTTAATTATTTTTCAATGTTACCACCATGGATTTGTTGTTACTTTAATGTAGTTTATGGTGGAATAGCAGCACCTCAATGGTCGTAGCTATTTTCAAAAGTTATTAACAATTTACTGACAAGTTGCATATCAGCAACGCAGCAGTATTGCTACGTTATACACCAACTTCAATAATTAAAAACCTTTATTATTTATAATTATTTTTCCATGTTACCACCATGGGTTTGTTGGTAATGGTACAGTTAATTCTTGTCAACTATAACAAACTCTTAATATAATAAATTTCTGCATGAAAACACGTTATTAATGATTTAATAATGAGATGATGATAAAATATTCTTACGCAATAAATTAAGTGTAATAATCAATTAATCGCAAATTGAAAAAAAGTTTTTTCTATGTTGCAATTTGCTATTAGCGTGCGTGAAAAAATATTGAGATGAGATAATTCAGTCCAACGATTTACTTTATGAGCTTTTAATTAGAACCTCGTCTGGCTGCAGACGTTTCCTGCAGCAGGCCGGCACTTTTGCTATGTCGCGTTTGCATTAAGAAAGCAAAAACGAACATAAATTTAAATGAAATAACTCGAAGAATCAATTTGATACTATAATGTAATAAAAATATGTGATCATTGATTTGATGTTTTTATGGCGTTTGAAACACCTCAAAAATTCCATTGTGAATGCTCGATTAACGCAACTAATAGCTGTGACTACAATAGTTGCATATAAATTTAAATAAAAGTGAAGATTGGCTATAAATATATAAAGAGATCCTGAATTACATCGGTTGCGTTATGAAATCGAGAAAAGATTAATTGATTCTGCCAAAATATTTTTCTACTCTAATTTGGATATATTATACAATAAATACAAAAATGATAATTCGTTCAAAAAAAATTTTATTATTTTTTTGCTTATATAATGAATTCTTAACTAAGGGAAATATGCTATTCTTATTTTTAACAATGTTTTGAAGGAATGATGCATGTTTGCCTATATCCTCTTTGTGATTCTGGTTTATGAACATTTGTTCCTATGATAGAACTCATGCTTAGTAGCTATCTGGTTTTATCATAACTTTTTCGTTCTGCGTTCATCATTTTTAACTAGCTTTTAAATCCTTATTTAAAAAAAGCGAGTATCCTAACTTGTAAATGTAATTTTTTTAGCAGAAAATTTCTACTTTACTTTGTAACACTCGTTAACTTACACCTTTCACACATTATTGCGTTTTGATATAATTTTATTGTAAACAGTATAAAACCAATGAGCAGAATTCCTTCCTGATATAAAAGACTTATCCCCGGCTGCCTCCAGTATCGATGTTCAAAGTGCTTAGTGTGTTATTTACGTATGCAACCACCGGCTTTTAATGCTCGATGACATCAGGGTCATCGAAAACGCGCAGATTTCTAATATAGTCGACGAAAAGTCTTTACTAGATAACGAATAACGTCCGCAGGAACGACTTCGAGAAAAACTTTACATGTGGGGACAAAACTTTAAAGTCCCCCCCCTCGAAGGAGACCAGTAGCGCTCCGCTACGTCATCAACCGAATGAATGGCGCGCATTTTAAAAAAAAAGTTATGCTGCCGCACCCTGTATATACAGCAATACCTATCTCTTAGAAAAACGAACAGCCTATTTTTATTACCCGAGCCGTAAGAGTCACTTTTCGTCGACTATTGTGTCAATCTCCATGCGATACGACCCTTTCGTTGACTTTGAATATCAGGCGATATCAGCCACAAACTTTAATACTTTAACTAGGTTGAAGGCTGCCAGTCAGTTGGTGTCAATCTCTACCTGGCACAACGGATACAACTGTCTCCAACTGTCATTAAACCAGTATGTGAATCGTCATTTAATAGTTTGTAATGGGGTCCTTCTGGATGCATCTATAGGAAGTGTCTTTAAAGTTATAGATATTCTAGATTATATTTGATAAGTGGATTACCAATCAAGTAAGCTGTCGATCTAGGTTTAATTTTAATTATTCTGAATAGTAATAAACCGATGGTTTTTTATTTGTTTGTATTGTGAATTTTATTATGATATCTAGTCATTCTGTATTTGTATATTTCTTCTATTTAATTAATAAATGTGATTTACTAATTTAGACTATTTAAATTATTTTATTTCCATAATATCATTTTTTATATTTATTTTAGTTTCAGCAACTTTTGTCCTAGTATAGTATTATGTACCATTATAACTCTAGTTACAATTACATATTTGTTTATAATTTTTAAGACACAATGTCGTTAAAAACGCAATCGGTGTCTAATGGCACAAACATCTTGAGAATGTGGAAGTGTTTTATATTTTAAATGGCTTATCATTGTTTCATTTCATAGAATCAATTTATTCTATAAATTAGGAATTACTGTATATGCTAATTAAGCAAAAAGAATAAAAAAGATTAACTGCCGTCTTTAAATTGCAAATTACAATAAAAAAATCATCGTTTCGCTAATAAATATAGTTGTTTCGTATTTATGGTTGTTTTTTTAATAGATTATTTAATTAGTAGAGAGTTGAACATCTCTATTTATATTAAAGAATTGACATTTTTATTTCAAATAAAAATTATTGTTTTGGTAATTAAATTAAATCTTTAACATTTATAAATAATATTCCATGTATTGATAAAACGGTTATTGTCTAAACTATCTTGCCACCTATTAAAAAAAAAACAGTGACATAATACATATATGATATAATTTCGAGATGTATTTTACTACTATTAGATTATACTATTTTTCCATAATTATCTTTGTCGCTAAATTTATATAGAAAAAAATCTTTTGTTATATAAATAAGCAATTTTCCAAACATTAAGTCAATGCAATATGCGCATGATACAATTATGTAGAAAACCATAAAAAAACCCAATTAAAATAATTAAATTCTAGAAAAGACCATAATTATAAGGAAAAAAATGTTACCAGTACCTATAGTTTTTAACCATTTCGTAATTGTTGACCTTTGTTAATCAATAATACTCAGTTATTCATCGATTTACATCATTAAAAATACAAACTATATTAGGGCGTTGCACAAGCTTAAAAAATGATAAAAATTAATTATTATCAGTACTCAAATATGTATCTACGTGTAATTAATGACACGATCAATTCTTTTACCGGCAATTACTAACAGTTGCTAAAATTCATTCTATCATTATTAATTAATAGATAAGCGTAGTAAAGGCATTATCAATGTATGTAGTACATGTAATTTAGAAGGAAGTTTTTAATCCACAAAATATTTTAATTTTCATGTAATAACTACTTTGGTTTTCGTTGAATATGACTTGTATAAAAACTTGCTGCAATCCGGAATTTATAGTTTAAACATTTATGTTTCTATCTAAAATTGTACTACTATTACCTACGTAAAGTTTGTTTGTTTTCATATGCATATTTATGTGCCACTTCATTCGTAAACACAAAAATTGCAAAGAAGATAGTTTTATAACATTATCATTAGCGATTGACATGAAATATTAATTTATATGGAATCCGATCGCGATTATATGAAACCCACATTACATGCTGAACCATTTTTTATATACCACCTACATCAATGATCGATTTAAATGTAAGGCGCTACTTTCAACTTGTCACTCGTAAATAAATTCAAATATTGTTAAGGTTTACTAAACGTTTACTATCAATTTTGATAAATATTTCTATGGTTGTGAGTACGCAGTTATGCCCAACCACAAAATTGTTGTTTGTGTTTACTTCTAATCTAACAACTGATTATTTTCTACCATATTTTAAAATTTAATATCGATGATAATTCCGTTGTTTTGGTGGAAGTTGGAAATAATTAAAGGAAAGCAGCGAGATAAAACTAATTAATTATAATTATAGATTGGCTAGCTAACAAAGATCGAAAAACAATTCCAATCGTAATAAATAATAAGTATTGTACGTGTAGATACAATTTACACAATACAGTAAATTCTCGATGTAGTATTGAAATACACGATTTTGTTTTTTCACGAGTTTTTAATATAAATCGTTATATAGTAGTATTGAATCTAAAATAAGAAAACTTTTAGTATTATATAAATAGCAGTCAGAAAAAAAACAGTAAGGTTTGATTTTTATCTTTATGCGGTCTTTTTTCTTGATTTTGTGTTTTTTGTGTTTAAAAATCAAAAAATTTAAATTATTCCAAAGTTAATGACCTATTCTTTTGGTATTCATTCAATAAATGTTGTGAACTAAACAAGTATATAGTTTTATATTATTTTTAAAAGGTAAACATGCTTCACCAAGAGTTGCTAACAGCAAAGATGTTTTATCTTCACCTTATTTTACATGGCATAGTAAACTTTGATTATATTGAATCTTCAATAAATTACTTTACACGGTTTTCAATTTCTATTAAAGTTAATTTTTTATGAACTGTCTAGCTTATAAATAAAGAGATTATTGTAGTTCGTTTAGTAAGTAAGTACCATTTTTAGAAATAAATAAATACAAAAACATTTTATACAATAAATACAAGTATTGTAACAGTATGTATGAAGGGCTTATTGTTAAATAGTGAAAATAAAAACATTGCATATCAGCTTGTTAAATAATGTTGTTAATAATGATACTACAATGTATGCAGCCCGTAATACAAATCGTCGTATCAAAATTGTCATGTAATCCATAAAATTGCATCGAATGATGTTATAATATAATGCAATAATTTAAATTAACTTGGTAAACTTTAAAAAAAAAGTATTATTTTACTACCAACTTAACAGCGATGTATATTATTTTATTTAGAATAAAGTTAGCTGAGTAATAATTTATTACTGTTTCAAGGATTATTTATATGCATAATCCATCATAAAAACGCCTTAGTCATTTCCATGTCAATGATAAATAATTTATTAGACTTAGAATAGCGATTTCGGCGGGAATTTTTAAACCGGCTTCGAATATACCACAACGAAACAATTGTTCATTTATTGTTATATTGGAAAGTGAGGTACCTACTATCTAGAGCAACATGAGTTGGAAATATTATGTAATCGTAACGATGACATCACAATGTACGTTGAACTAATGTTGGTTAAGAGGCAAAACGTTTCTACGCTTGTCCAACCAGAAACCAGAAACTTGTAGATTAAATAAGAGACGAAAACGCAGTCTAGCAAGTTTCGCCGCTTCATTCATTACAAACTTTCCGAAAAACACGAGTCGTCATGGCAAGTTATCACAAACCAGAAGCGAAAATCGTGCAAGAACTGAAGGATATCGCAAATAAATTGCGAATTGATTCTGTTAAAAGTACATCGGCTTCAAATTCAGGGTAAATATTCAATTTTTCAATAAATATATTTGTATAGTCGCGCGCAGCAAAGTGGGGAGAATGCATAGGTAAAAATTCATATAAAAAATTCTTTTGCCGGTTCAGAAACACGTTGTTTTTTTAAACCGATTTTCTCTATTCTCTCACAATCTATCAATACACATTCAGCATCATGTCGTCGCTCAACGATACCGAAAAGCAATTACTATACGATATTGCAAATCAGCTTCGAATTGATAGTGTTAAGGCAACTAGCGCTTCTAATTCAGGGTGAGTTTTTTTATTATGGTCTCATAACATACATACGATAGAATGGGAAAATAATTGTAAACGTGGTGCTCGTCCTTCACGCAAAGGGAATCAATAAGCAAGTCTGGCGTGCTCACCGCGTAACCATCCGGCCGACCGGCCGGCTTATTCATTTTGTTTATTAATATATCCCCTAGTAACTGATTAAATAATTACATTTGATATTTATAGAATCTTATCATTTTCATCCATTAGTTTTTAAAATCGCCGGCTAATATGAATGTCATGCTACATGTGAATTATAAATGACCTTCAATTACAGTGACCTCTATAGTTTTATGTTTCAAGTAATAAAATTTTATTTAAACTAGCCGTGTTATTAATACGTACGGAAAACGATAAATTTACGATATATCGCTTACTTCGATTGTAACCCAATTTATATACCTTTCAACGTACGCACATGGAAGTTAACTTTACTTGACCTATTGCAGATAATTTCTGATAACACGTGCAACTTTACACACATTTTGTCAACGTTATTATTTAACACAAATTAATTTAATTATATAATGCTAAAATGATAAATAATTAAATGATGCATTGAATGTTAAATAAATTAAATTATCAAAATTACCATAACGCCGTAATGATTAGATATTAATTTTCGTTAATAATTTATTGACCTAAAACTGTCGTAATAGTGATATACCGCATTTACCCGAATAATATAAGGTGATAATTTTTCTTAAAATTTGATATTTTGTGTTCGTTTTATAATTCGAGCAAAAAATTTTACCTGAACTGTATTGAAAACAAAGTTGTTTATAAAATTGGCGAATGAAATAATCCTAACATTTTAAAAATCCTTTTATATTTCTTTCTATGATCGAACTCAAAAGTTTGTAAATTGTCGTTACATTCGCGTAAATACAAATTGTTGGTCAATTTGGGTTTTTGTACTTCTTATGATCATTTGGGATGTTGCAACTAGCACCTACAGGTGCAAAAATTGTACTTAAAATACTTTTCTATCTATAACTGCATTAAATACAAGTTTCTTTAGAATAAAATTGAACTGTTTTGAAAATAAAATTGTTTGTAAAATTGGCGAATGGAATAATCCTAATATTTCAAAATCCTTTTTTTTATTCCTATAATCTAACTCTAAAACTACTTATAGGTTGTTTTATATTCACAAAAATACAAAAACTTGATTAATATCAGTTGCTTTGCTTCACGTTATCGTTCAGGATATTGCACCTAATGTCTATAGCAACAAAAATTGAATTTGAAGTTGCTAACTCCCTTTATATTCGAGTAAAAAAATGTACCTAAAATAGTTTCCTATGTACAACTGCAAAAAACAAGTTCCTTTATAATAAAATTGGAGAATGAATATCTAAAAAACAATCGCAACATTTAATAATCCTTTTATTATTTTTTCTACCATTAAAATCTAAAATTCACTGGTCGACTTTCATTCGCGTAAATACAAAAGCAAAAAGAATTTCGGTTTTTATACTTCACGCCTCCATTCAGGATAGGGTATAACTAGTGTATACATCAAAAATCGCATTTGAATTTCGGAGTCGCTTTATATTCGATTATAAACAAGTTTGTTTATAATAAAGTGGGGAATGAATATCTATCTATAAATAAATTGTTAAATTGGGGGATCTTCTTATATTCGGGTTAATCTTAATCAATTTCAGCTTCTATATATACTGTTATTTACGACGTTTTCGCAAAAATGTAATTTCTTCAATAATTTATTTGTTTTACAGCCATCCGACATCATGTTCATCAATCGCCGAAATAATGTCGGTGCTGTTCTTCCACACGATGCGTTTCAAAGTGACCGAACCGAGAGATGCATCCAGCGATCGATTCATCCTATCGAAAGGCCATGCGGCTCCGATTCTCTACGCGGCATGGGCACAATGCAAACTCTTTCCAGCCGCTGATTTGTTAAATTTAAGAAAAATTAACTCTGATCTGGAGGGTCATCCTACGCCGCGTTTAAATTTCATCGATGTTGGTACGAATCTGTCGGCGATGATTTAGATGAATGTTTTTTAATGTTGGTTTGATGTTTAGGTACGGGAAGTTTGGGTCAAGGGCTGGCTGTTGCAGCTGGCATGGCGTACGTCGGTAAAAACTTCGATAAATCAAACTATAGGTATTGAAATACTTTCACTTCTAATAGATGTGACCTAAAATCTGATAATTATAGAGTATATTGTCTTGTTGGAGACGGTGAAAGCGCAGAAGGCCAAATCTGGGAGTCGGTTCACTTTGCTAGCTATTACGGTTTGGATAATCTTTGCGTCGTTTTCGATGTCAATCGTTTGGGACAATCGGAACCAACATCAATCGGTCACGATGTTGAGATTTACCGCAAGCGTCTGCAAGCGTTCGGTTTCCATGCCATTATCGTTGATGGACACGATATCGATGAGCTAGTTAAAGGATTCCATATTGCCGCTACGACGAAAGGCAAGCCAACGGCGATTGTTGCTAAGACATTCAAAGGCAAAAACTTCCCAAAGATCGAGGATATTGAAAACTGGCACGGCAAAGCTCTTGGCGCCGAAACCGAGAATGTTTTGCAGGTAATCAATCAACAAACAAGAAAATCATTCAACATTCAACATTCAATATCTTGAATAAATATCAAATATCGGTAAATATTTATGCAGCTTTTATTTACAGCATTTGCAAAGTCTCATTAAAAATGATGGACCTTTGCTACTACATCCGCAAAAACCAATCAAAGATGATGCGCCGGTCGTTGATTTGAGTAATATTACATTGTCATCGCCGCCTGCCTACAAACAAGGCGAATCGCTTGCAACACGACAAGCCTATGGCACTGCTTTAGTTAAGATCGCTGAATCCAATCCTCGCGTTATTGCTTTGGACGGCGACATGAAAAATTCAACATTCTCCGAAAAGTTGAAGAAGTATGATCCAATCCGATTCATTGAATGTTTCATCGCTGAACAGAATCTTGTTGGCGTTGCCATTGGAGCAGCGTGCCGTGATAGAACCGTTGCATTCGTATCAACATTCGCCGCGTTCCTTACTAGAGCATTCGATCAGGTATATTTAAACAAATCGATTCGGATTTTGAATTATAGTGGCATTTATGTTGTGAAAAACTTTAATATTTAAAAGACTCTTTATTTTTGGGATTTTTTACGATTTATTATGAGATTCTGTGACTTATTTCGACATTTACTACATAACAGCCAACCATTTATGAAATAGAACACAAACATTCTGTATTATAAGCTTGGCAATGACGCACAGTCGAAACATGTCGCAGAATCCCAAAACAAATAGTAAAAAATCACAAAATAAAGAGTTTCTTTTAAACCGATTAAGTATATTAACAAATTCCTAATTATGCTGTTTAGATTCGTATGGGTGCTATTTCACAAACGAACGTAAACTTTGTGGGATCCCACTGTGGTGTATCAATCGGCGAAGATGGACCAAGTCAGATGGGTTTGGAAGATTTAGCGATGTTCAGAAGCGTTCCCGGATGCACGATCTTCTATCCGAGCGATGCCGTCGCCTGTGAGCGTGCTATCGAATTAGCGGCGAACACAAAGGGCATCACCTACACTAGAGTAAACCGACCGGCCACGACTGTCATCTACCCCAACAATCACGTCTTCCACGTAAGTGTAATTAATTACATACATGATTTTTATTAATTATGATAGGTAATTATTGCAATATCGTTGTGCTAATGACTTGAAGTCATTAATAATATAAAAGTCACGCGATTATCTAATGAATTTTTATTCTATAATTCCGTGAGAATGTTAGCAAATACAACGCTGTTTAATTTATGATTAAATGGTTTAACTCTTTCGCTATTGGCAACGATTATTGATAATATAGAAAAAATAAATTCGATTAAATTTATCAGACTCGGTGAAACGTATAATTAAATAAAACGTGAGACTTTTTGCATAATACTCGATCAATTTCAGTTATAACGAGTTTTTCACATTTTATTGAATTGCCCAAAAACTACTTTATATTCCTTTGTTGCTTTATTTAAAGTATAAATAGGGTAGTGATTGTCGATGCAAGAAACCCTTAACTCTTAGAGGGGCATGTTTCAAAATATGCGCTATCTATATTCAGCATATATATGCTGGCTGGTAAGTACAAAAATGTACTTAGCACCTTTTTTGCTTCAAATATATAAACAATGCATAACAAGGTGGTCACATTATAAACCTCCGATTAAATTAATTTGAAATTAATAAGTTTTTTTTTCGGTTAGAATGATTTTATAATTCTCAAACAATAAAAAATTAAGTTTGCAAATATAAGTTACACATTGGTTTGTGTTAAGCTTGTCCTGGAACGCTTATTTTTGTTCAAAAATCTTTACCCTTGAACGAGTTAAAGCGGTAATGGGAATTTTATTTGATATTAAAACCAAGAAGCGTGCATCTTATGATTATGTGCCCTTGCATTTTTTACAGAACATGTGAAAATTACTTTTATTAATGGTAACCGATTGCGCTTTCTAAATTCTGTCTTGAATTTAATGTGAACTTGATTATAAATTCTAAATAATCAAGTTGATATAATTCTATGGAGCACTATGTAATTACAAATGCGATAAACTATGTATCTTTTTTTTAATATTACTAAATGCAATATTCAATTTCGGTACAACAATAAAATAAAGTTATTATCAAGTTGATATAATTCTATGGAGCACTGTTTAATTACCACTGCGATAGTCTATGTATATTTTTTTAATATTACTATTTGCAATATTCAATTTCGACAGAACAATGAAGTTATTTTCCTTGTTCTTCGCGTGTTTAATAAAACTGTCGTCAAAATGCAGATAAATTCCAGACAATATATTAAATTATATTTAACGACATATAATCCTTCTACATAATTTTAATCTCGCATACTGTAATATGCGACTTTTCAAATATGACGGTATTAAATAGCTATTTATTTATACATTAGCTTAGCATGTAGTTGTTGAGACTCTCATCCGTTGGAATTTATCTGACTATGTACAATGATTCATTACATACATACAAGCAATAATTTTATCACGAATTAAATATTTTAATTTATGTTAAAAACACAAATAATTTTCAGATAATTTCATAGCTCAGATAATGTAATAACGCAATTAGCATTTACAAAACCCGTCCCTAGGATATTATGTTAATAGATTATTTTAATTTTTAGATTGGGAAAGCGAATATCGTTAAGAAGAGCAACAACGATCAAGTATTAGTAATCGGTGCTGGGGTAACCCTTCAAGAAGCAATTACTGCCGCTAATGAATTAGCCAAAAATAATATTGGTATTCGTGTCCTAGATCCATTCACTGTCAAACCGATTGACAAAGAGGCTATCATTCAAAATGCAAAAGAATGTGGTGGCAAAATCATTGTAGTTGAGGATCATTATCCAGAAGGTGGATTAGGTGAAGCCGTACTATCAGCTGTATCAATGGAAAAAAATATCATAACAAAGTTGGTTAATGTCACTGAATTGCCACGTTCAGGACCACCAACAGCCCTATTAGATCTATTTGGAATTTCAGCCAAGCACATTGTTGCTAATGTTCAAACTATGTTAACTTTATAAAGTGTGTTTTTTTATTTTTTACGTTTATACATTGTTACATGCTTACTTTTTTCACTTGAATTGGGTTTTGAGATATATGTATTCCTACATATTTTTGTATTGCAAATAAAATTATGAATTGAGGAATAAAGAAGCCTACCTTATTTGCTGCATCGATGTGTTGCTTACTTGGGACATCAGTCACTAAATATTATTGACAATAATCACAAATATGTTAATGGCCGGTGAAGCTAATGTCAAAAAAAGTTAAAAATTACGTTAAAAATATATCACTTTGAAAGAAAATTCAATTGTTTATCAATGTTGCCAATATCAATGGAATTGGTGAATTGCCAACACAATTATCGAGTGGCAGCGCTATAGCGGCAGAAATATGAAATTTTTAAAAACATAACCTAGCAATTTTTAAATTACATAAAATTAAAAAATGGATTAAATATATATTTAAATAGCGTCACTGATAGAAAATTTAGGCATAATGTTGCTTAGATATATTCGTAATAATATTAATATACGTTCTCTGACAACATACAGCCGTTGTTTCCAAAAAAATAAGAAACAACATGAAGAGGATGAAGAACCTTCTGTTATTGATGATAAAGATTTGTAGAAAAATGATTTTCTTTGTTAATTTTGCAACTAATTCGTTAATCACTGTAGGGAATACGATGCAATAGCGAGTAATTTCTTCGATTCCACCAAAGATCATAACTGTTTCATAATCCATCCTTACGTGAAATGGGGAGAAAAGAAACAAGTCGATACAAATCCAGCATCGCAACTCGAAGAAGCAGTTTCGTTAATACGTACATTGGCGCCGTGGAAAGTGCGTGATACAGTTGCTATACCATTACAATCCCTTAATAGAAAACAACTATTTGGTAGCGGAAATTTAGAAACGTTAAAGCAAAAGGTTCGACGAGATAAAGAAATCACATCGGTTTTTATCAATATTAGCACGTTGACAGTGGCACAATTAGAAGAATTACAATCAGTTTTTAAAGTACAAGTTATGGACCGGTATAAAATCGTCATGGAAATTCTACGATTACACGCAACGAGTAAACATGCTAAACTACAAGTTGCTTTAGCTGAAATACCATATCTTCAGTCAAAAATAATGAGTCACAATGTTAATTTTCAATCTAGTTATAACTACGACACTAAAAAGATGATGCTGTTAAAACGCGAACAAAAGATAAAGAGTGAAATTACTAAGTTGCGAAGTCAAAGAGGCATTATGCGGAAGAAACGTAAAGAACATGAATTTCCGACTGTGGCTGTCGTTGGTTATACAAACGCAGGCAAAACATCACTGATTCAAATATTAACTGGCGATAAGAGGCTTCAGCCAAAAGATCAGTTATTTGCAACATTGGATGTTACAATACATACCGGTCTGTTGCCATCAACGATGAAAGTTTTGTATGTGGATACTGTTGGCTTTATTTCAAATATTCCTACAAATTTGATTGAGTGTTTTATAGCTACGTTGGAAGACGCAATGCATGCCGTAAGTACATTTTATTTTACACTTGTATGCTATGGTCAGCTATGAAGTATTATTAAAGAGTGGCTAATTTTTTACCAAAGTATGAAAATTTAATTAATTGTTACATTTGAATTTAGGATCATTTTGAATAGTTGAGGATGGTAGGCTGAACGTTAAAGAAAAGTTTTAGTCGAAATTATGTTTATTTATTATTGTTTGGTAGAGAAATAAGCAGTAAAGGTGTGAGGGAAATTAAAAAATTCTTTTAATTTTGGTTTATGCCGACGTTTCGATTGCTAATTTACGGTGATATAAATGCAGAGCATTTTTATACCAAAAATACAAGGAATAATGGTAATATTACTAACTATATACAAAAACGAAAACGTAAAATTAAGGAAGATCGAGGCCTTAAGCGAATACCCTAATAAGGTCTAATGCTATTTGGCACAAAAATAGGATAGACAGACAGGAAATACAGATAAGGATTAAAGATATCTTGTGCGCGATGGTGCTTATTTGATGCTCACCTGGTGCTCAATTCGTGTTCACTTGATACTCAGGGCAAAATATTTTCGAATAAGTAAACAAGTTGAGTTATTAGTGAAACGTTGTATTTGGTATATAAAAAGAGAGTATGTAGACGAATAAATTTGAATTTGTCCAATAAAGTTGTTTTCTTCGTTAGGCCCGGCACTTATTGAAGAAAGCAATATATACCGTGTATTTTTACAACTAAACTGTCACATAAATAGTAAAAATTCACAGTTAAGTGCGATTAAAGCTTTTTGAAGAAATGTGGAAATCCGAATTGATGTACTTAATGATACTAGGGACCTAGAATATTCTATGATAGGTAGACGCCAGGAACCGTCTATCTCACATTAAAGAGACTTATGGACACCTATTATTGCATTAGCATTGTCTACAAAGTGATAATTGCACTTTTATATATACGTATACTTCACTGCCCTGAAAACAATTTACAGAATACAATATATGACTTGCAAATCAGTATTTAATAAGAAATATTTTAAAATCTTCGTGCAGGGCTAATTATTGATTCAGATTCTTAGATTATATTAGTTCATAATCATATGCTTTGCGTCTCCTAGAAGTTTATAAACGATATACTAAGACACCTCGCATATATGCTAATAAAAAATCTGTTTTAGGATCTAATATTGCATGTTGAAGATGTTTCTAACGACAATTGTTTATATCAACGCAAACATGTCCTGCAAACTCTACAGCAGTTATCGAATGAGTCTTACGGTGAATTAGAAAATAAATTAATTACTGTTGGCAATAAATGTGATAAAGGTGGTGCTGATAGTTATGAAAACTTATTGGTTTCATGTAAAAGTGGAGCAGGAATCGATGATTTAAAATCTGTTATAGAGAAGAAAATATTAGAAGTAACTGGACGAAGTGTACTTACTATTAGAGTATCCAGTGGAGGCGATGAAGCAAGGTTTGTATTAATAAAACTGCCATTCAACGTTTTATAGAAATCATTTTTAGATGGTTATACAAAAATTCAACAGTTATTGCAACGACTGCAGATGATAATAACATGGAATTACAAAAAATGAAAATAATCATAACAAAACCGAATCTAGAAAAGTTTAAACATCACTTTTTAAATAGGAAACAATAAAGATTTTAACTAACATTTTGTAAACAAGTTATTTGATTTTTGGTTTGACGGAATGTACTGCGTCGATGAACCATTGTACTGCTTCGGGATCAGCGTCCGGATAAATGCCATGTCCTAAATTGACGATGTATCGGTTGCTGCCAAATTCATTGACCATTCGTTTTACACGCTCGCCGAGCTCAGTTTTATCACAATATAAGGCGCAAGGATCCAAATTTCCTTGGAGCGTCACATCCTGAGCCTTCGCTCTCGCCGCTTTTGGATTGGTAACCCAATCGATCCCAATTACTTTATATCCGGCTGCTAACTGGACATCGAGTAAATGCGATCCTCCCTTGGCGAAGAAAAATATAGGCACTGCTTTAATGTTCTTCTGCTCGAGTCTATCGAGTACACCTATGCGAATTTGCTTAATACTCTCACCGAACAGGTCCTTGTATTCGAATTCGTTTAAATATTCGGCGGAACTTTCGAACACCTGAACTAATTGAGCGCCGTATTCGATTTGCATTACCAAATAATCTACAATCACCTCAGTTAATTTCGCAATTAGATCTTTCAGTTCCTTTCGGTGAGTGTACACCCAGCGTTTTGCTTTCGATGCTGTTTTTGTCGAACCGCCTTCAATCATGTACACTAGTAGCGTCCACTAAAACAAAAAAAATGCGATTTCAGTTGAAATATCAAATTATACAAATTTGTTTTGACTAAACATGTAAGTAGTTTGCTAGCTATTATAACTTTGTTCGTATTTTCATCCACATTTCTTTTCGATCAATTATAAATTCTGTATAAATTCAGCGGTTATATGGAACATTGCGACGAGATCGGCAATTTCTTGCAACGCAAAGAATGTGTTTTGGTCTATAGCAGTCATTATGGCTATATCAATTATAGATAAATTTAAGCCTTTTAAAATTAGGTATATTTTCAATAACTGCTAATGGCATTTCTTTCTTAAAGGAGATAAAACCAAACACATCATTTGTTCTCTCACGTTCATGTTTCGAATGTATGAAAATATGAACGGACTTACATCTCAAATTAAATAAATATTTTGCACTCTTTGTGAGATTCACTATGAAAAAGTAAATACAAAAATACGTTTCATAGACAAACAAATGTAGAAAAATGCTCAGAGCTATTACCCGGTTTAAAGTTAAATTTTGTAGACTTATTAATGTATATTTGAGCACTTTTTATGAATTTCATGTACTTTTCCACCTAGCTATAATATATGATATGAGAGCTGCAATTACGATAAATATAATTATTTTCAAAAATGATACGGGGAAACAGGACGTTTTTCAAACCACCAGTACTAGGTCAATTTTAATGAAAAAACTTTGTTTTTATGCAAAAAGGAACCATAATATATGCTAATTTAGTCAGTTGTGAATATTTGTATTAGAGTTATTCTATTTTTACATTTCATTATACTATGAAAAGTAGCCAATTACGCGCATTTTTGCGTCAAAAATTCTTACCATACTAATTTAATTCTGATAATGACCGAACAAATCGAACATTCACTTTGTAAAGCAACTATTATTAGTAACGATTTTTTTCCTAGTGGAGTCTACCAATAGTATAAAACCCTAATTTAATTTACTTGTTTTTTTGAAATGCCATAGTCAGTAATATAGTAAGTAACATACAAATTTGGAATCAAAAAATATTAAATTTGTTTGAAGAAATCGTTTTGATCAAATATATGACAAAACGGTGTATTGTTGATTATTCCAAGTAACTATATGTATAATTGTTATACTTACTGGGGCTGCAGAAAATCCGAATAAAGGAACTTTGCCTTTTAAACAATGTCTTGTTAATCTAATTGCTTCACCTACATAAGTAAGTCTTTGAACAGCATCCTTCCAATCTAATGAGCCTACATTTGCCAATGTTAATGTCGTTGGAAACACAGGACCCTGCAAATTTAAAATAATTAAGCAACTAGCACAATCAAACAAAATTTTCACACACCTTTTCAGGCTCCATCACAACTTTCATGCCTAAAGCTTGTGGAATCACTAGAATATCGCTAAAGATAATTGCAGCATCAAGATCATATCGGCGTATTGGCATCAATGTTGTTTCACATGCCAATCGTGGCGTTTCGCAAATGTCAAAAAATGAATGGTTTTTTCGAAATTCACGAAACTCTGCAATGCATTTGATTATATAATATTGCAATGAAAGCATTAATTAACTTACCAGGTAAATATCTCCCAGCCTGTCGCATTATCCATATTGGTAGCTTATCGGGAACTTGGCCGTTCGCTGCTTTGATTATTCGATCATTTAATAATTCGGGAAAATCAGTTGATTTTAGCAATTCATTTACTTGCTATAAATGTGTGATTATTAATAATTAAGTACATGTGATATTTCTACACTTACTATATCTGTAAGATCCATTTTCTTGATTAATTTACTCTGGATTTTTGTTTGTTAGTTGTAAACCGCTTTTTGTTTTGTCGACAAATTTTGAGGTTATGTTTGTAAGGATGTGAATCGTCAGTCTTATGAGGAATAATAAATTTTCATTTATTTAAAAACCTATATGAATATTAGACAGAATAAAATTGAATTGAATTTATTTTTTTGACGTTCCTATAAAATTAATTTATAAAATTCTAATAGATAAGTAGAGCAATAAATAAAACTTTGCATTGAAATTCATAATTATAAATTTATTATTTATTAAGATATTAATTTATAAAAAAATGAGATTAAGATTAAATTTAATAATTCGCAATTAATGTTTTTGTGTATATTAACAAGTAAAATATATAACCATTAAGTAAGGATATATAACTTAAACTCTAAATTTAGCATAAAATAGTTAATAAAACTTTTTATGCAATTTTTTCAATACATTTTATTTTTGTTTATGTTGTTGCTCTTTTCTATGTCATTAATTATTGCCTTTATAGTAAAGACAACTAAACATAAATTTCTATTGCCAATTTAGAGTTTGCTGGTCTAAATTCCTTTCAATGCAGTGCTTTCTAATAGTTTCCACCCACCAAGTGCAACATTATGAACATTATTATCACAGAATAGATTATTCATTTATCATTATCAGAAAAACATATGCTTGTCAAAAAAGCATAACTAGTTCATTTACATCGATAGTAAAAGTAGTATTTAAATCGTTGCGTTCTAACAAACAGTCGAGAGGAATAAATATCTTGTAACATAACTCTCAATTTGTTGATAAAACGATGAATGTTTATTAATGCGATCGAAGACAATAGAGTAACTTAATAATATATTCGTATAATTGTGACAATAATAATCGCAAATCACTTTTAAAGAAATTTAAATTAAGTGTCGTTTAGTTCAATTAACTTAATTATCACTTTCTTTTATGTAATTTCAAATTTGTATTTCAGTATGAAACAAGCATCATGTTGCTGAACGCAAGACGTCTTTTAAAAAAACAGATATTTTATGATTTGTTGCGTCGCAAATCAACCTTTAATAATGGGTAAGTTATTTAATAATTATTATTTATCTCCATTTGTTGCTTAACAGTATATTTGGTTCATATTCTTTTCTTGAATTACATCCAGATAAACAATATTACTGTTGTATTATATAGGCAACCATACTAACACGATGCTTGATTTGTGTAACACCTATACTACATATACTGCATTTATGAATAATTTGAAAAATTTTGTTTATTTGACTTTTTTCTTAATGCTTGATCAACAAAATTTTCATATATATACATATAAAAATTTTAATATAATTAATTAATATCGCAGTGTATTTACCTAATTACAATTACGCAATAGTAAATTATTATAGTGCTTGCTAGTGTCGTTAAACAATTTTTGGTATGTCTCTTAAAATTATTTTAACAATCTATTAAAAATACGTTATAAATATTGGCATTTCGAGTATCAATTGCAGTTGTTTATTTATCTATGCAAATAAAATTTCATATGATACTACGCTGTATAAGGAAAATCGTACGAGTCTTATTGTAAAGCGACAATTTTATTATTAAATTCAAGGGCTTAATAAATGGTATTGTCGCAATAATAATGCATCACTTGTAGAAATGCAAAGAATAGCCTTGTTTGTTTTGTCGTCGTAAACTTTGTCATTTTATATTTAAAGTCTTGGACGTACTCCTAGTCAGTCACATGTTTATTGGCACCTTTACATCTATTGTACATTTAAATCATTTCTTTATTTCCAACATTGCAAATTACTTCACTTATAAAATTCAATTTTATTGAATAATAATTTTGTCAAAAAAAATTCCAGATTTAATTAATCAATTCATTTTTACTTTCAACACCTTTTTAGAAAAAAAAGTATATTTAAATTAATCATAATTGAATCAGTGGGGGATTTATGCTGCATTGAATTGATGATTAAAGTATGTAGGAAAAATTTGGTGCAAACTTTTATTGAAGTGCAGTATATGTAATTTGGTTATGCTTTTGAATAAAAACAATGAAGACGGGAGATTTTATTGAATAACGAAATTGTTAAAGACTATTTCAGAATTAATTCATAATTTCTTTAATTTTTATAAAAATGTGATCTTTTTTTAATATTATTTAATATTAATATTATAATATTAAATTGTTTATACACCACTCTACAAAAATATTTACAAAAATATGTATATTATTGCCGCTGGTGCAAAATTTATTGTAGTGTAGTATGCAATTTGGTTATGCCTTTGAATAAAAACAATAAAAACAGGGGATTTTATTGTTTCATTAAAATGTATATAAGTACAAGACATTGCTATTCAAATTTTTATTTAACATGTCAAAAATATGTATTATTTTATTTATTTTCAACACCTTTTTATAAAAAAAGTGATCGACGTTGAATATTTTTTAACAATATTAAATTATTTATTCACCACCCTACAAAAATATGTATATTTGAATGAACCATTGAATCCGTGGTGCTACATTGATTTGATGATTAAAATATGTTGGAAAATATTGGTGCAAACTTTAATTGTAGTACAGTATGTAATTTGGTTATGCTTTTGAATTAGAACAATGAAAACGGGGATTTTATTGTTTCATTAAAACTAAGTACATATGTGAGTACAAGACGTTTCTATTCAAATTTATATTTAGCATGTCATATATGTATTGAATTAGCAAAAATATGTAGGCCAAATATGGCAATTACTTGCAAATCAGAAGAAATTTAATGATACGGTCAGCTATTTTTTTACTTCAACTTCATTTAATAGTGCTGCTTATTATAATAGCATACATATATAATTGATATTTCGGAATTTTTTCCTATTTATGACTAAATTAACAATTCCACCCGAAGCGATTTATTTATGAATTTAATTAATTTAAAGCAATAAGTTGTAGATAACGCAGAACTTGTTTCGGCTGACAAAAACTATTTTTAACATTTAATGTTGTTGTGGCTTTAATGTCACATTGGATCACATTATTATATTGCAATCATGTATACCATTTGATGTAAAAATTACAATAATTACAACCTTGACATCGTATGAACATTTTATTCTTTTTTATTAAAAAAAATATATATATTGTCGTTGAAATGAAAGTAAAAGCAAATTGAATTGCTTGCAATATTAGTACGATCATTATTCTGCAATATAAATAACATTTTATTGCTTAAAAATATATGGATGATGGCTTCATTATTATAGAATAATTATCGTAAATGTAATTTTTGTACACAAAACAAATAAATAAATAAAATACGTTGTGTGCGGTGTTAATAAAAAATAAAACTTAAAATACGCGGGTTCATATACAAATATGTTTTTTAATTAGTTGCTGTGCATTTTTGATTTTACAACATTGGCAGTTTTAATGAGCGAATTTGCATAAACTATCAACCAATTTAAATAAAATATTTTTGAATATAAAATCAAATGTTTTAATTGCTTTCAATTTATATTATAATCAATGTTTTATAAGTTTGTATTAAAGACAAATACATTTTTGCTTTTATTTAATAAATGAATAAGGTTTGAAACACGTGGTTTGTATCAAAAATATTTTTTTCAAATTACTTCATTAGAATTGAAGCAGTTGTAAAAACCAAAATGCGCATCAACTAATTTAAAGAGAAAAAAAATAGTGAATCAAGTGTTGTAATTGCTTGCAATATTAGCATGTTTATTATACTGCAATATAAAACGTAAGCAACATTTTTTTTGTTTAAATATGAGGAATTAATTATTATAATGAATATCATAAATTTTTTAAATGTGATTTTTATGTGCAACACAAAGTTTTGGCTTTTTAAAACTAAATCCAGCTGGAAACAGTAGAAAATTTGCCTCTATGTTAAAATCATGATGAACAGTGTTATAATATTAAATAATTAGGTCTAAAACACTTGCTTAACTAAAGATATGTTATTCAAATCATTTCATCAGAACTGATCCGCATAAACTTATTTGAATAAAATATTTTTCAAACAAATTGAGTATCAAACTTTTATTATAGTTATTGAAGAGATTAATTTTGAAATAACGAATTATTAAAAATACAAAAAAGTATTAAACAACTGATAGCGACATTTTAAGAATCTTAGTCATCATCAGTCCTTACGGAAAGTCCAGATTTCATGCGAACTTTACCAAGGGTTTTTAACAACTCGTTACTTCAATAGTTTACCAAGAGTCGCTGACTTTCTCAGATTTATTAAAATGCTTCTAGAAACTTATTCTTCTAGAAAAATAAAGGCGATTTTAACAAATATCACTATTAAAGAGTTAGTTTATGTATTGATTAATTGCATTAATTGCATATTAAAATATTACGAAATTATTTGAAAATGGGCATTTTTTAATTTTCAATTTTTAGTGTAATGTAATGTATTAAAAGCGCATAGGATAATAAATTTAAGTTATCTCCAATTTTATATTATATCGACATTTCACGTTCATTTTGAACTCATCTTCACGGGCAAACTAGAAATATAATTATGTATAAACATTTTTAAAACTTATTACATTATTATTTATATACCGTTAAAATGATTAAATAATTTTTTTGACAAAATTATATAGAAATTATATTTAATCTGCTTCCTTCTTGTATAGTAAATAGTAACTTAGGTAAGTTTTTATTATTAATCAATCTATGAATTTATTTTTATGCATTGACGTATTAAAATAAAAAATGGGCAAAGATTTGAAAACAATTGTCAGACAATAAAAATTATGATGCGGTTTATGTAAATCAAAATTATATAATCGTATTGAAATATTTATTGATTTATTGTGATTAAATCAATTATCAATATTAATATATTGGCGTATATGGGAAAATAAAGCAAGCATTTCTACGAAAATTCAACGTAATGCAATATTCTATGTAATTTTTTTTTATTTTTTCAAAATTCATTTGTTCTGTATTTTTGTAATTTTTGTTACGCAATAATATACGCTTAAATAATTCATAAATATAAGTGACCTGCTTATTTATTATAATACTAATAATGCAACATGAAACTAAAACAATAAAATACGCACTGATTTTTAATTGATGATTTGGTTGTTTGTTTCTAAATTATACGTATTTTACATTTTGTTTGGTTGTTGACAAGCTTGTAATAATTATTATTTTCGACATTGCGATGTTTTGTTTTAGTTAACTTTGTAGTTTAGTGACGTGACTGGAGAGACTTATGTAAGCAGGCAATTTAAATCGTTTCAGAAATTAAAATGTGCAGATTAAAAAAAAAAAACAAGATTGCGTTTAAGAATTTTATGATAATAATAATTATAAATTGTTTACCACCGTCGATAAACTAGCATTTAAATAACAAATATTTTATTTTAATATGCAGTAGTTAATTGTCTTATAATTGTATATTGTTTTTTCACAACAACTAATTTAATTTGACGTATCAGATACAGCAAAGTACGCAACTGTTAATAATAATAAAACGTTTATTTTATTGTGATGATAAAGCAGAAACCGTGGATGTTTCATGATTATAAGAAATCAATCTGATGCAATCATTTAAGAATACTACCAATTTTTTGCGGTATTATTTATTTATAGATAATGATGATAATTTCCTAATTTTGGGCTTGACAATTGCAATTATACAAAAAGCTAACACTAATTTAGAATATTTGCTATATCATAAAAATGTATTAATATTATCGCGAACGTAAAAAATGTTTAAAAGATAATGGTAGAATGAAAAAATGTTTTGTGCAAACAGCAAACATTTTTACGTACATATTACGTATTTTAATTATATTGTTATCGTCGTATATATAAATTACCGTTCAGAATATTTCAATTGTGTAAAGTCAAAGTAAAGTTTTTGTAGTATTTCACAATATATTAATTTTTGTTTACTGATTTTTATGTTTTATTATTTAAATATGTGGATGATGGCTTAACCAGTATAGGGTTTTTCAATACGAATGATATGATTTTGTAAGGAGGTAGTATCATCCATGGTAATAAAGTAAACTGTAGCCATTTATATATTATGCTAAACATCCTCTCCAAGAATGTTTGGTTATTGCCCAAAAATTTTACGAAAATGTTCGTTCTTTTGTAAACACTTTTCGCACATTTCGCACATTTCGCGAAAACTTTGGTCTAAATAAGTATTCTCCTGTGCTTGTCATTCGTCGCATCGCTGAGAAATTTAAAAGTAATTTTACTTTCCCCGATGTAAAAACACTAGTAAAGCGCCGAAATACTGCTGAGAATATTTCTGCTGTAAGAGCTGGTGTTGCAGAAAATCCAAATTTATCAATTGCTCATCGTGCTCAGAAGTTAGGACTTAAAAAAACAACTTGGCAAATTTTGCAAAAAGATTTAAATTTACACCCGTAATCAAAACCAAAATCATTATAAACTTAATTATTTTGCAAGCAAATTTTTATATTCTAGTTACTAAAGAGATTAATGTTCTATAATTTAAAAACTATCGTCTTTTGTATAAATGCACCTACGTAAAAATACACCTATTTGTAAATATATTACCGTTTAGCATTTTTCAATTGAGCAAAGTCAAAGTAAACTTTTTGTAATACTTCACAACATATTAATTTTTGTTTACTGATTTTTATGTTTTCCTAGAAGTCTTCGATTACATTAGACTAAACATTTTAACGCTTTCTGAATTTCTTTGTATGTATACGAACCTGCATTTCGCGCATTTAAATGCACTTTTGCAAAAAAATACCTCGTATTGCTTAATTGGTGTAGGAGGCAGACACGATTATTATTTAGTTAAAAATTGATAGAATTAAATGATTACACGGGGTTACATTATCAATAATGCGCACTTAATGCTTATGATTCACCAAAAAAATAACAGTTCGAATATCCTGCTAAAATTTCTTCGGATTTTCCAATCTTTATCAGCGCTAATAATCTCGATGATTGATTGTAAAATACAGCATTCGCTTTATATGATTTGCATATAATTAGTAGACCTTGATTCGCTGCTAATAAAAATTAATATTTATATCGAGTTTAGGCAATACATGTAGAATATTTAAAATGCATGTCAATTAACGTCCTTTATTTAAGGACGCACAATCATTTGATTAGCTAGAATTTAATAGGTCTAGACGTTTTTTGCCAGGAATGTCATGCTAAATCCCATCAAATTTTTTAAGATTAATATATTAATCCCAGTTGATTGATTACTGCTAATAAATAAAACAGTTCAAGGTTCATTAATATACAATTATTTGTTAAATTATATGAAAAATGTTAGAAACGCCAGCATATCCACGTGAGGTCCTTGACTTAAAAATAAACAAAATAAAAACAAAATTACGCACGTGATTTTTATATAACACGGTATTAATTAATCCATTCTAATAATTGATGAATTGTAATGTATAAATAATTGGATTATCGATTTTGTTTGAGCATGTAATCTATGTGGATTAAGATTAGTTAGATAAAAATTCGCTCATTCGCTCATTGGTTAATCTCCGATTTTTGTACCCTCATGATAAAATAATAAATGTTTTTTCAGTTCAAGAACAAGTGGGAAATAAATAAAACGTATGTATGGAATTGTGTTATTTGTATTAATTAAAGAATGCTTGACATAGATGTTTAAGTGTCGTTCGCAATTTTAATCGGTGTTTTATCAAAGAGCGGGATTTTTAATCTATAAATAATTCAGCGATCTGGATAAAGATAAATATGTAACTTCATGTATGGATGCAAATGTTTGAAGTAAACCACAAGGAAAAAAACCAACCAAAAAATTATTTTTTACAAATATATAAAATAATAAAAAAACGAGATTATTGCTTCCAACCATGCACGCATCATAACTTGCAATTAGACGATTCTATTAAGTTTTATTTAACTTGAAAGTGCTAGTGTTTTCTTCTGTACCACGAAGATGCAAAAATATTAAAATGTACATATTTTACATCTTAATTTTCTTCATTTGTAATCTATTGATGTACTATGCTGCATTTCTTTAATATCAAAGCGAAACGGATATTGTAGTATATTACGTAATTGTAATTGGTGTATTTGGTTGTTAACACGTGTATCTAATTAAAAATAAAATGATTATCATGGCATCGGTTCATTAGAGTCGGTCGCAAACTGCAAACTCACTATACGCTACTTGCTCACTACGATATACCATATATGAAATTTAGTAATTCTCGGAAGATGGTAATGAAATCCGGTTTGGGATGCTCGCATATACTCTTCTATATGTGAGCATGTATGTCTTATATTCGACTGAGTAAGGTTGAAAGTGAATTCGCCTTCGCGAAGGTGTGTTGGAGGCACGGCTTCTACGTCATTCTCTTTACGTCACGTGGTTGCTTAACAATTACCTTCTGGAAGTAGTAGTGGAATACGAATACATATAGTGTTGCACTTGTAGATAGCATATTTAGTTTAAGTAACGATTTGTTCGTTGAGTATTTATGGAGTACATACCTACCACTCTTTTAACAGATATTAAATTCGCAGGATATATTTTCAAGATGCAGAAATCAATGAAGAATCCTTACTAACGCGCTTGTTACCCCAACGAACATTACTAACAACGATCAAGTAAGAGTGTGATTTATTTGTGAAAACTTAAACAACAATAAACTTTGATTTATTTTAATTCAACTGTGATAAACTTTAGTGATTCTTTACAAGTTTATTAAATTATTAGAAAACATGTTAAAATTTATTGAAACCTTATCAATTTCGGTGCTCGTGTGTCTAGCCCTGCAAGTTGAATCAAACAAACTACCCCCTCCGTGTCATAGGTAAGTTGTACACATCCTGATTTTTGCGATTTTTGCGATTTTTGCGCGCTCTCCTTGAGCCTAGGCCTTGCATTACAAAATTGCTTTCCTTCCGTTAGTCCTGCGATCCGACCTTGCTTGTTTTTGCCTAACACAACACGTTTCAAATTTGCGGGGCCAGTTTTTTTACAGCCGCTTAATTTTCATTTTTTCAGTGCCATCTACTGCAATAGCACATTGTTACACACAGTGCAGATGAATAAAATCTACGATGATTCAAAAACGTTCGTCGATATGAAGATGCGCAAAAATGCCGAAATTACGATGAAAAACTTTTATCAATTTATGGAAGAGCATCAGCAGGATCCGAGCCGTGAGGATGTATTAAAATTTGTTGATGATAATTTTGAGCCTGCAGGTAGCGAATTCGAAGACTGGATTCCTGCAGATTGGACAGAATCACCTGCATATATTAAAAATATCGTTGACGGTGAATATAAAGAGTTTGCTTATGCGTTGAATGGTATTTGGAAGGAATTAGGTCGTAAAATGAAGGATGAAATTAAAGAAGAGAAAGATTTGTACAGTATTATTTGGGTGCCGAATCCTGTTATCGTACCCGGGGGTAGATTCCGTGAGTTTTATTATTGGGATTCGTACTGGATTATCTTGGGCCTTCTTTTATCTGAGATGCATCAGACAGCTAGAGGAATGTTGAGTAATTTCGCGTACATTATTAATGAATATGGGCATATACCGAATGGTGGTAGAATATATTATTTGCAGCGTTCGCAACCGCCACTATTCATACCAATGGTGAAGCTCTATGAAGATTTTACTAAAGACACATCGTTTATTGAACAATATATTAATGTGATGGATAAAGAATTTAATTTTTGGATGACAAATCATAGTAGAATTATCGAGCGCGATGGTAATAATTATACCTTATTAGCGTATGGTGATTATTCCAGTGGCCCAAGACCGGAATCGTATTCGGAAGACGTAGAAAGCGGAAGAATTTTTAATACAACCGAGGAGAAAGAGATGTTTTATTCAGAACTAAAAGCAGCTGCTGAATCTGGGTGGGATTTTTCTAGTCGATGGTTCATCACAAATAATTCTGAGATTGGTAAATGGCAGTTAAAATAAGCTTGAATCGATTATTCATTGATTGCATTTTTAGGTAATTTAACCGATATTAAAACGCGCTCCATAATACCCGTAGATTTAAACGCATATATTTATTGGAATGCTGTGATATTAGCAGAATGGCATGAACAATTAGGAAACGTATCGAAAGCTCAGTATTATAAGGACGTTGCAGAAAGTTGGCTCGCGGCGATTGAAGCAATTCTATGGCATGAAGAAGTAGGCGCCTGGCTGGATTATGACATGCAAAATTCGAATAAACGCGACTTTTTCTTTCCGTCAAACATTGCACCGTTATGGGCAGGTGCCTATAATAAATCAAATACCAAACATATCAGCGATTTAGTTCTCAAATATTTAGAAAAGAATAACGCATTGTATCCCGGTGGTATACCAACCTCTAGGCACCACACGGGAGAACAATGGGACTTTCCCAATGCTTGGCCGCCTCTTCAACATATGATGATTATAGGTCTGCATAATACGGGCGAAGAAGCCGCACAAAATTTTGCATATGAAATTGCTCAACGATGGGTGCAGACTAATTATAAAGCTTATAATGAAACGGAGGCAATGTTTGAAAAGGTACTGGTATTTAAAAACAACTTATTAGAATTAAGTATTAATTTATTCATTTTTCAGTATGATGCTTCAGTTCTGGGAGGACATGGAGGTGGTGGCGAATACGAAGTACAATTAGGTTTTGGTTGGTCAAATGGTGTTATTATGGATCTATTGCATAGATATGGTGACAGATTATCTTACATTGATCATGAGTCGTTAGTTGTTACGCCAAATATTATCGAGAATTCCACAACGAGCACTCAAATATCGTCGAGCAAAATTGGGCAATTCCTAACAGGTTTTGTTGCGCTGGTCGTTACAATAGCTGCAGGCTATATAGGGTGAGGTAGGTTATTAAAATCAAGTTTATAAATGAAATGACGTATCTAACTGGTCTATTATCTGTTTCAGGTTCTTTCTACTATCTGCAAAAATTAAAATTCAATGTCAATTTTTATGTTCGAATCCGATTTTTGATATTGCAATCCTTGTCGTGAATAACCGAGTCGAATTATTTATTTTTAACAGGCATTATAGATTGTGTTTAGTAATGTTTTAATTTAAATAACAAAGTATAAAACGTCTAATACCCGCTTTTAGTGTATGTATGAGAGGGAGTGAAAGAGACCGATTCTAACATCTCAGGGTACAAATAACATATTTATTATTAATTTAATAATTAGTCTACTTTTTAAATAGTTCCTTTTGTATATATGTATAAATTTTATAATAAGTCATTGGTGAGTTGATTATGCAAATTTCTGTAAATAGTTGTTCATTTTTTTGTACCAACAGTATTATATTTGTATACATTATACAGACGGAAGTTTTCTCATGCATACTAGGCAAAATAACTACATAATATGTAGATAGATTATTTACAGTACAATTTTTATTATAACAAAATAATAATAATAATAATAATAATAATAATAGATACCTACAAAAGAAGACACTAATATTATTTAATGGTTTTTCGTACTTAAGTCTGTGAATTATTTGAAAAGTACAAAGACCTTTAGATAAACAAGTGTAACATGAATAATGCTTTTCTACGAAAGTACCTGTGAAACATGCTGCTCCTCATGTTTCATTTGATAATACCATTACCATTTGATTTGTATTAGTTTAGATAACAAATAAATTGTTGTTTAATAAATAATCACTGAGAACCCTAACGTCCTTCTCCTATTTGTTGTTATTTATTTACTTTATATTGATGTATGATTTTGATTGATAAATCTGTGTGGAATTTTTTTTACTGCAAACGAAATTGGCTTTATTTAAATAACTTTAAATTTATGCATGAAGGAAATCGCGAATTTAGCTATTAAATAACTTCCATCACATTGTTCTACATAACAAATGCTCTCAATACCACTAATAAATTGACAATTGATTGCAAACAACCAACCAAACTAAAAAGCCTTGTAAAATACAGCTAGACATTCACATATCGACAAACTGAATAATAATTCTATTTCATTGTTTTTTTTCAGAATATCTATCTATAAGAGACGTAATGGCTACCAATATTTCAAAGGCACGAACACACGACCTTCTCGTAGTAAATATAGTGAAATGAAAAATGAAAATAGTCGTCGTGTTAAAACATTTAGATAAGTAGAGTTCTGCGTTGCTTATCTTATCATCTCGGATTGTTAAATGGTATTTATTGTTCTTTTTGGAAACTATAATTTCATGTAAATGTAGGTAAAGCGGTGATATCTATTTTATAATAATACCTAGCTCATGTCAAAAATGTACATATAAAACGAAAACATGCGTAGTATCAAGGTTGTTATGTTGTTACTAGGCTCTATTAATTGTTTTATATAAGTTTTTTGTTCGGTTCCTATAAGCAGAATATATTAATTTATTTTTTTGTCTGGATGATTGATAAAATCAGTCATTATGAAATGCTTAATTAAAGCATTTAATGTAGATTTAGCTTTTGAATGAATTTTTGCGTTTTAAAGACAAGTTAATAGGCCTATATTCTTTGCCATTAGTTTTAATTAGATTATTTATTTTTAATCTAAATTTTATATATTTGGAAGCTTTCTAAAATAATTGTAAGTTCATCGTCTTTTAAATCAGTCCTTGTAATTGCAAAATTTTTGTGGTAAGCAAAACGCTAAACTACCTTGACAGAATATCCTTTCATTTCTATTGCAGATTCGGCTTAACGTGCAACTATTTTACATAATATCATTTTAGAAAGTTTGCAAAAAAATTATTTTGATTGATATGGTTTGAACGAAAAAATGAGACTGAATGTTTGACTAATTATAGTTTAATCTCAATCGTGAAATGGTGAACATAAGCAATGTTTGAGAATTCAATGAATTCGTTAATTTCATGCTAGTCACTACTTAATTAAGCCAACTATATTAGTGTAAACATGTGCTCTCTGCCAAAATATTACCTATATAATATGTTTTAATAACAACTTAATACCCAAAGAATGTGACTGATTTAAACCTATTTTTTGAAGTAAGATATAAAATGTTACATGGTACTGTTTTATTCTATATATACAGTAATAAACGTGGATTTTTTTTGTAATTATTCTGCTTCATTTGTTCCCTAGAAGAACCCACGCGAAAATTTGAGATTAGGGAAGCTAAACGCGCTAAACACGAAACCTGTTGCTCTTTTGAAACCAGTTATAAAAGCCGTTACGACAAAAAAAAATTTAAAAAAAAGTTAATTATAATTATTAGCAATTACAGTCATTCCGCAAAATATTTGTTTTTAATTTATGGCTATAATCTCTAAAAAAACGATAATTATTTAAACGACGATAAAACAATGGCATGTAAATTATTTATTAAACAATAGTTCATTAACTGTCGTTACGTAGCATTTAAAATTTAGTGCTATTTTGTAAAACAACCATTTAATTCGGATTCTCATTTAATTCCGTGTTAATTTTTTACTGCCGAGTAATTATAGAAACATGCGGAAAAAAGTGTGCGATAAGTAATGAATTCATTAAATTAAATTATTCAATACATTAATAAATAATTTATTTAGTTCATTTGTTCGGTAGAAAAAGAATACAATTAAAATTTTTATGTTTGAATGATTGATTTAGTATATGCAGTTAGATAATTTAAAAATAACAGGAACTTCGCATAATGAATTGAAGACACGCAACTTAGTTTGCAAATTTTATGTTTAAAATACGAATGTGTAAACAAGATTAGATAATACTAGAATAAAACAAAAATATTTTCAAGTGCGCGTGTATTTTGTTTAAATAGTAACAATGTTTGTGTTCTGTCTGGCAAAACCATATTTATTCTATGAAAAGAATAAACTTAATAAAGTTACCTAATATCTCTCAAGATTAAGTAACTGACATTGAATAATAAATTTTGTTAAGTTTGTTTTAGATAATATTAATTACTAGGAGGTTGTGTCTCAACAAAAGTACTTACATATAAAATATTAAAATGTCAATTTGCAGATCTCACAAAATCAATTTTAAATAGAATCAAGCTACAAAATTATACTAACGCGTTTTGTGTAGAACCATCATCGTTCGTCTAATAGTCAAATTAAAGTTTTTAAGTTTTAAAAGTACCTATATGTTACTTTTTATTGCAAAACTGAATTTGAAAACAATAAATATCTTAAAAGAAGCAAGATTGAGCTTTAGTGAAAAGAAATTTCAACAATTATATTCTCTAGGAAGTAATTGATTGAATAAATAAGAATAAATCAAAGAATGATATAAATAATTTCATAATTAAAATATTTTATTTAATATAATTAGAGTGCATGTAAAAGCATGACTTTATAATTAGATGCATGAAGGACAATTATGTATATTTTATCTATAAATATCCGTAATATGTTTAACAAAAATATAAATTCGGGGTTGTTAAATTCTATGCTATGAAGTGTTGTTTTTGATCTTGTTGTTGTTGTTGTTGATCTTGTTGTTATATGTATTGTATATATATAAATAATGAAAGATTATTAAAAGTTTTCTAATAAATTTATTACTCTTTAAATGTTTAAATATTAGGCAATGACACCAAATAATGAAAAACAATTTCCTATAAAAAAATTTGATTTTAACTATTCTATACAATAATGCAATAAAATATTATTGACAATTTCTACCTTATAGGTTTGTTAAACTGTCCATAATATTGATTGTTCTAATAAATATAAAATTGTTTACATATACAAAGGTATAAAATTCAATGAATCAAATACCAAGCTTGAAAATTTGGCACCTGCTAAGTTTTAATAATTTATCATCCACTTCTTTTCTTTTCTTTGCTTTATTTGTTTTTTTCATTTATTTTAGAATACAAATAATTGGCTAGAAAAATAATTCAATAAAAATGAGGAGACGCTTATTGAGAAACATTTATTTCAATGAAAACGAATTTCTTTAAGATAATATTTAAATAGTCAATTACGAATTTTAATACTAAACAATACTTGTTTAACGTTAATTTTCAAATTACTACGTAAATTAAATTAACAAAACATTTAGCATATGAATGATTATAAAAATAAATAAATTAGTAACGATATTAAAACACGAGATATAATTATACATATTTATAAAACTTATTGCATAGTTAATATGCGGCAGATGAAGAATAAATGCATCTAGCCCATCTAAACTTCTTTAGACTTACAAATAAAATATGTACATCGACAAACTGCACATATATATTATCATTTTATATTTATATTACATATAAGATTTTATACAAGAGGTACTTTTTTTTTCTTGAAAATTGAAAGGATTGCAAATATAGTTGTAACTATACAGTCGTTTTTTTTTAAGTTTGATACGTTCTTTCATTAATATTTGTACTAGAGTGCAATCACTTCATAAAAATAAAACGTACATTTAGTATTTTAGTTTAGAGAACTATTTATATTATGTATATTTTTAATTCTAGTCTAAAGTCACGCCACACTATCTTTTTTTATTAGGGAAGGCCTTTTTGTGCGGGTTATTCGTGTACTGATGAGACGATGGTCGTTTACGGGAAACGGAATTGTCTTCAGCTCCATTACAGCAAGAACACATCTTTTTGACGCTTTTTCTAGCACCTCTACCACTAACCGAACAATCCGTATCATCCGAACAGTGAACTTCACTACATTCGGATTTTGATATTGATAAACGGACTACTTTAAACGATCCTTCACTAAGATCTTCGTCGCTGCGTTGCTTTTGTAAACAGATTTCTGGACTACTCGAACATTTGATAAGATCATTGCTGCCGGTTGTATCTTCGGAACTGGACACCTCAGATGGCCAATTATCATTCTGCTTAATGCGATCGTTTTTTTTCTTATTGGTATATTTATGCATAAATTTGTTTAAAGGTGGCGGGGTGTTTGTATGATACGTATCTGGTGATATTGGAGAGCAAAGTGTTACGTCAGACATAGAAGTACAAGTTTGTAGTAACGTATTATCTTCGCCAGTGCTGCCTTGACCATTCGTTAGTATTCTCGAATCGACAGCCTCTTCATAACACAATTGATTTTCACTAGGATATTGCCCCGATTCAAACATAAAATCATCGTCGGAAAAAAGCGTCAACTTATTCTCTTCCTTCTCTTGCGATTGTGCGGACCTTTTTAATACGTCTTGCGACGTTTGATCGAATGACGGTGAGTTATTTGAGTCGAAGAGCAAAGCTTCCGGAAATAAGTCGCTTGTGCTTGGTTCATCGACTCCAAGGTCTTCACACTCCTCCGACAATGATTTTTGTAGGCGGATTTCACGTTCCAATGCAGCTTGTCGACGTTGCATACAAATCTGTTGTACTTCTCTGTCCAAACGTCCATTACCAGTTGGTTTTTTTATTTTCCCTTGCATACAAAATACAGTGCTTTGTTGAACTCTTTCATTTCGCTAGAAAACCAAGCAAAATATGAATATAGAACAAGTAATAAAAAATATTACGTGAGATAAATCTGATTCTGAAATAAATATAAAAAATAAAAATAATATGGTAGACTGTAGGAAAGATAAATCAAATAAATACCTTTCCACCATTGCGTAAAAATTCATCTTTGGTTTGTTCATTCACATCTGAATTGCACTCGGATTGCTTATATTGCGGCGGACTATGTGATAACATTGGTCCATTTGATGATCCTGCTGTAACTAAAACTGATTGGACTCGTTCCTCAACTTTAATATCTTCATCTAGATTCATCATCGTATCGTGAATGAAAATGAAAAGAAAACAAGAATAAATTAAATAAAATAAATTCTATTCAATCCAACTCAATAATTTAGGTACAACTCACTTTTACTTTCCAGCGGATTGATATTAAGCGTCATTATGGTTTGGGTTGTCGCTGTTTCATTTGGTTCATCATTGATTTCATCCTTTATATTTTGGGCAATAACTGGTGTTGCGATTGGTGCCTTGATTAAAGGTTTCTGATAACTGAATGTCTTCTCGGAGGAATGATCAGACATGGCAGTGTTCTCATCCAAATCCACATTTTCAATCTTCTGTACTACTGTATTTGTGCTACTATCTGGCTGTGGAGTGTCTTCTGTAGTTGTGCAATTGTTTTCTCTAGATTGTGAAATAGTCAAGAGAAGTTCAGTATTAACTCTTTCTGGTTCTTCAAGCTTTTTAATAGCAATCGGCTGACTCAATGTTACCGTACTAATGCCATGCGAAGGAGGTGGAAGAATAACTGGTGGTTGTGCACTAACACCAGTTAATGTTTGAGAAGATATGCCAGAAATGGGTTGGATGGTTGAGTATTTAACAGTGGGAACGTTAGTTTTTCGATTTTGGTTAAGAAAGCTTTGGAATAAAAGCATGTTAGGACCAGAACGTGCTGGTACGGTTGCTAATATTTTACTACCACCCGAAACTACAGCTATCTGTTGACCACCCTTCACCATTGATACAGGCATTATATAGTTTCCAGGTACCAATACGGCGGTGTTTGGCATTTTTAATGCTTCACCAACACTCGAATCAGCAATTATTAAATTTCGTGTTTGATTATGAGTGGAATCTGTTAGTATTAATTGCTGCCTGGTTGTGACAGTTGATGTTTCAGTTGCTTCAGATATTGCGGGAGTTGTAGCGGCTGGTTCTTCCTCTTGCATTGATAATTGAACAACACCACATGAGCTATC
The DNA here is from genome assembly GCA_030264715.1 of Adinopsis sp. GC000173. Classification (NCBI taxonomy): domain Eukaryota; kingdom Metazoa; phylum Arthropoda; class Insecta; order Coleoptera; family Staphylinidae; genus Adinopsis; species Adinopsis sp. GC000173. The sequence goes on from JARJDW010009788.1 coordinate 60,527, forward strand.
TTCACTACCAACCGTTCGCGGATCATCAACATCAGCCTCACTCGGTAGTGAATTCGACTGGCCCGACTTTTTTGAAGAAGAACTTTTTTTCCGTTTGGAATTTTGACTAGGATTTGTGGGAGGGTTTGATCTTCTTCGCGGTGCAGGTTTGTTGTTGAGATCCGGCGAATTGCGCAACTGTTCCGCATATTCAGCGAGAATATCAAATATTCGCTGAGTAGTGTGCTCATCCTCTTGTGGTTTTTGTTGTGGCTTTGGTATTGGGGAGGTTTTTGATGCATGTAATGGGGCATTTTTAACGGATTTCCCTTTGGAACCCTTGGCAACCACTTTTGGAAGAACGGGAGTTGGAGTGGGTGCCGGTGTAACGCAAGGGCTGGAACTTCCCTGAGATGCAACGCTTAAGGCAGGAGATGCCGCCGGCTGTAAATTATTGTAACTGCTCACAACAACCACCGGCGCACAGTTTATTTTCTGTCCTTGATTCAGATATGTTACACTTATACGTTGCGGAGAAGACGATTCATTCGCTTCAACGGGGGCACTTGTATCAGCTGGAGTCGATGTGCTGCTTCGCTCTTTCACTTGCTTATAGACCATATCAAATTCACGCAATTGCTCCAATGTAGTCGAACTCAAATTGTTCTGTGGTGTGTTTCGAATGACATTTGAGGGAATTTGTAGTACTGGTTTAACGATACGTGCGTTCTGTACAAGCGTTGGCCTTGTTGTTAGTTGAACTCTTGTTGTATTTGCTGTTGCATTGCTATCAGCATTACCTTCAGTTTCCGTTGTTGAATTACTACTATCGGCATTTTTTGGTTTGCCTTGTAATGCTGCTGCAAGTAATGCACTCATTTTACTATGAATAACTGTATCTTTAACGAATGATATTTGTTCAGCATTTGTTGTTGCAATGCGAAATACTTGTCCTCTCGTTTGAGGAATCAAGTTAATTGTTTGGCCAACAGGCATTTGTCTAGTGTAAATAACACCGCCTTGAATTGGTTGTACGCTTACTGTTGATGTTTTGATTGACGTCTTTGCTTTGTCAGTAGTTGTATCATTATTAACGTTGTTAGTAACATTAGTAGTAGCATTAGAAGAAGCATCCACATTATTTTGGTAGACGGACTTACCGAACGCCTGCTGAAATTTAGGCAAAGTTTCTGAAATTTCATTTGACTCAGTCTTTTTATTTGGAACCAGTTTGGTAAAGTTTTCTTCTAAATTAGGACTATCAGGTGCAGTTGTAATAGATTGTGTTGCACCGACTTTAACAAGTCTATTTGATGGGAATGATGTTACAGGAATTAGTTTACCATCTGTGGATTTACAGATAAATTGTACTATACGACCTTGTTCTGAATTAGACGTACCGACAACAGTTTTAATTGGTCCTGTCGTTCTACCCGGACTAACTATTTGACTTATCAACTGAGGTTGATCATTACTCGTCGTGATAATTCTTGTTGTGTTATTTGCCTGAAAATATTTTACATTAAAGTTTTAGTTGAATTGAATGAAAATAAAATCGCTAACCATAAAAAATTACAAACCATTGCAAATAAAAATAACATTTATTTTACTCAGTAGTAAAAAACATAAAACAACTTATATTCTATATGCACAATAAAATTCATCTGATTTTAAAATCACAATTGTATGGCACTATTTTAATTATAGTAGCAAATATAATTCAAATGAACTTTATTACAATACTGTTTAAATAATATCTACTTTAAAGAAGCAAATGCGATAATACAATTTAAAAAGAAATAATAATAAAATTATGAAAAAAAATTCAATCAATTCATAAATAAATGCATAAAAACAAAATAACAAACTAGAAACGAAAATAAGAAAACAACAAACCAATCAAACACTTTAGGCATACGTCAAAACACAAACCTGACTGTCGGTAGTTACTGTTGTAGTGCTTGTTTTACAAATAGCTGTAGTATTCGCTGGCCTGATAGTTTGCTGACTTAGAATGTTTATTAAAGGTCCCGTTCTTCTTGTAGTTGTAGTATTATTGTTATTAGTATTATTATTATTATTGTTATTATTGCTAGCACTAGGTCGGATGATTTGTTGCGAAAGAATATTTATAAGCGTTGGTGCCTGAGTTGATGCAGGTTTTGAAATTGTGTAGGTATTTGACTGCGACTTGGTGTTTGCTGTTGATTGTTCAGAATTTGAACTTTGATCAGACTTCTCGTTCCTTGGTTGTCCTATTCTCTGAATGTGTGGACTAACCTGTGTACTCGTTTGGGTGTTTGAAGCGGTAGATGTTGCTCTACCTCCGGCTACCTGAACAACATTTACTATGCAATCCGTATTTCTGGGCTGAAATAAATTGGTATCTTTAATGCCTGGGATACGAGCCAATAAAGATTTAACGCGCGATTCTTCTAATCGTTGTAAGAGTACTTGTGGAATGTTATTATCAGCGTTCATTAGAATTTTCTTCCTTAACGCTTCAATGTCATACGTGGAATTTATAACAACGCGTGGATTCTGGCTTTGCAGTGGCGAAGTATGATGCGAATTAAAGTTTTCATCCTTATTCGTTTTTTCTTCTGACTGCACATTTTCAGAAATCGAAAACGAATTATTGTCTAAACTTTGTTTCTTTTTTCCTCTACATCGTACCTTGAGGATTGCGCGCCGTTTCAATGATTTCTTCTTCTTTTTCAGCAATAAATCATCGACTCTGGTCAATATAACTCTAGCATCCTTCAGATTATATAATTCTTGATAATTAGTTATTTGACTAGAAATTTTTGTATTCATGCTCGATTCATCGTCGTCATCGGTCGAAGAATTATTATCTAATGCTTTACAATCATTACATGCATTTGAAGTCTGATCTTGATTGTCAGAGCATTCATTGTTCTTCGTGATTTTAATTTTATTATTATCACAACGTGATACACTAAAAAATTTAACTTCCTCAACGTCCTCAGCCTCCGCAACGTCACCAAATAATTCTTCTTCTAACATTTCTAAAGCCGCCGGAGACATTTCAATTGAAGATGTATTTGTACCTTCCAACAGTTGCGATTCAAAATCATTCGAGTCTTGCTTCTCCAACTTTGGTTTAATATCAAGATTATTACCATTCGATACGGTATCGTTATGAAAGTTTTTTATAACATGCATATCTTCATGTTTAATATTATTAATATCACATAAAAAACGATCCGAATCATCCGATTTTGATTTTACATCATGTTTTGATGACAAATTAATTGTATGTAAAGAATCCTGTACACTTACTTCAGATTTTACTGGCGATAATGATATTAGCGATGGATCGGTTGTAGTTGTAGTTGTAGTACTATTAGGACTAGATACATTTAATCCTTGCCCATTTCTTCGCTCTAACCGAATAACTGGTACGTTGTTGTCGAAGTTTGCGTGATGCGCATGATATTGCGTATAGGTTACATTTCGTTCTTGTAAGGATTGTAATCTGATAGGATTAATTACAGAAATGTATTGCTTTTGCGGCTTTAGCTGCTGTTGCTGCTGCTGGTGTAACTGTAACTGGGACTGGGACTCTGACTGTGATTGCCCCTGATGTAAATGTATTGGGATAGTATTTGACGACTGCTCATTGGAGAAACGAAAAAACTCTTCCGAATTATTATATTGCTCTGCATGATTATGTGCCATATAGTGATTCTCTTGAATTCGAATACGTTTTGGAGAATTGCCATTATGATATTGTATTGTATCATGTGTTGAAGACTGCTGCGGAGGATGGTACCACGTATTAATTGATGCATCGCTGAAATTTTGTTTAATGGCTTTACGAAACGAACGTAACGTTTTCGTTACTTCTGAATCAGACTTTGGACTATTATTATCAATATATGGCACTTCATTGTCTTTGGTATCCTCTAGCTCGCTACGTGTTGGACTTCTTCTTCGCTTCTTTCGTCTGCCAGCAGTTATTATTCCATCGATTTCATCTTCCTCTTCATCGTATAACCCTATTTCTCGTTTCATTAAAAATGGAGTGTAATCGATTTCAACAAATTTAAGTTCTGTTATCAGATTCTTCGTTCTGATCGGATCAGTAAGATACATTGCGCATAATCTATGGAGATCATCCCAGTTTTGCAACCAGTTTAAAAGTTGATATCTTGCACAAAAAATAATTACAACTAAGTCATCACATAATTGCTCATTTAAACCCATATTATTCGATTTTAATGCTTCGGTTAAAACTAAATTTGGTAGTTTTACAGCTGTATTAACTTTCATTTCAGTTGTGTAGTCATGGCAAGTGTCACACATAATTAACACATCTTCGTTACCAGCTATACAGGGATGCAATTTACACTTCCATTGTCCGGTATCAATAACCTTATAGCCAGCGACACGAGCTAATTCTTCAATTTTTCTTAAGTAACTTTCCGTCGGTCGCAAACTAAACGCAGATAGAACACATTCACGTGATACATTTACATTTTCTTCCAGCAGATCAGCTAATTGCATCAAGCCATCAGCAACACGCTCAGTTATTATTTCCGAACCCTTGTTGTCTTCAGTCTTAAATCTTTCATATATATTTAAATCTGTGTTTATGGCTTGAATGTAAATTTCCACCAAATATGCACGCACTGCTACTCCAAACTAATAAAAAATGAAAAGAGATTAGTAAAAACATAGCACAAAAAAACTTATATAAATGAATAAATATTTAAATTGAAATATGCAAAGTATTTTCTCATCTATATAAACTAAACCGAAAAATCCTTTTTTACTCTTTTTACGTTGATTTTCTGAAACCGTTTAATAAATGAGAACGTTTCAAGAAACTACTCTGTGAAAAGCTCAAATCGATTTTGAGATTTGTACACAAAAAACAGAATTTCAAGGTCTTTAATTTAATTTTTTTTCCAAGCATTACAAAACAACCTAATGGAAATTAATTGATTTCTGGATAATCTGAATGTGAAATTTAAATAATAAATGAGTGTGCCAGACGTTATTCAATTATTAATACATATATATATACATTTTTGTATATATTTATAACGACGAATGTATTGCATTAATATTGCAAACCAATTCATATTGAATAATTTTGCTTTATCAAATTATGTGTGTAAATGTATTTGACATATATGGATGATCTATTGCCCACATCCGTATAGTTATAATTATATTAGTAATCAACAGCTATCACTAAATATGATTCATACTTTAGGCAAGACATTTGTTTATATTACATCTGAAAATATTCAGAGTTTATTAATCACAATCGTAATAAACTCACAGCTTCATCAATTTTTATCGCAGTTAATGTACAAAGTTTTAATTAAATTAAGCAATAAAAAAGCCACAATACGTTAAAAATTCTATTAGCGAAAACCACAATATGAATTTAAAGTTTGTTTAGAATTTGCCCGAACGCGCCGCTTAATCATTGAATTGATTTTTTTATTAATGTTTAAAGTTCAAATGTGGCCATCAAAATGAAAAATCGAAATCGATATAGTAAAACAACGATTATCCGAAGTATTTTCGACCATAAAGATAACTCGGACAGCTCTGATACGAACGACCAATCTATCGATTTGCAGTACTTATTAAATATAAGTGGTAACGAATAAAAGAATAAGTATAGAAACATCTTTTTAGTGTACTAATTAATTTAGAATTACATAATATTTTATTTATAACGCAAAACTTGGAAAAAATATTTATAAAGAACGTCTTGAATGTGCAATATAAGGTTTCTTTTTATCCTTAACAATTTTCTCTAGAAAAATATTTCTTTATACGAATTTAATGAATCTTATATGGAGCTTCTAAAAATTATAGCGGAACGCTGGGGTTTCGCTGTCCTAGAGGATATGCTAGATCACATACTCTCTTTTTTACTTGAGAGAAATTTCGATATAGAGGGAATTGACTGTAGTAGTTTAGTTATTATTTAACATACAGTGCGACTTTCAGACAATAGTTTCAAGCTTTTCATAAATATGCACAGATGCAGTTTGACGATTTGAATGCTTGATATTTGGTTACTAAGGTTACTATTTAGGAACGTTGGAAACCATGTTTTCTATCCGTGGGAGTGGTGAATTTCTATACTCCAATATGTCGCTTTTAATCTCTATTTGTATGTAACCTAAAGTGACCAGACGTATGTACAGCTTTCACTAGTACAGTACTTCTTTGAGATGTTCTGTACTGTCCAATTTTTATGCTCTGCTTTTGTACTGCCTTCAATTCTAGATGTAATATTATATTATATAATATATTATTATAACTCTAGTTTTATGAATCTTCAAAGCGAATGCCAAATCTCTTCAAATAAAATTTGTTACGAGTTTCCTTATTAATGAAGTAAAAATTGGACATAGAAAAGTGTACATGTAAAGAATTTTGTAGTAATTTAGAAGAAAACAGTACTTTATTTAAAAAATATCATAATTAATTTTTTTTCTAAATGTTTATGTGTGTAAAGGACAGTATTAATATTGTATGTATTCCTAGTAACCATAGCAGCCAAATGTCAAACATTCAAACTGACAAACTGCCATCTGTGCACCTTAAAACATTATTTTAAAATTTATTAAACATTAAAGAATTTCATAAATAAGAAAGGCCTTCAACCAATTTTAAATTAGATTACTGTAGGTATATGCAATAAAGCAATGATTCTTGTTGTTATATGCTATGAACTGTTAAAAAAGTAAAACATAACTAGTTCGGACAACTGCGATATTTACGTGCAGTTATATATCGATTTATTTGATAAATGCAAGCCGCAAAAACGAAAATAATAAATGTACACAATAATTGCATATAAAAGGAATAATATTTTACGACGTATAAATAAACCGCTACATTAATCCAGCCTTTTTTTATATATAAAATAGCGGTTAAAATTCTAAAGCTCCTTTAATTTCAGGCTTAAAACGTTTTTAAATTTTTTCTACTACAAACTGGTAGGGTATCCAACAATGAAACAACAAAAGTTTTCAAAGCCACACGTTACAAAAGATCATTCTAGCAAAGTTCAAGACTACCAGCTCTTTCAGGCTTTTTTTTATTATAAAATCTGATATTACGCTGCATATTATGTAATAAAAATGTATGAATAAATACTAGCTCGAATGTAAATAGTAAGTACATCATTAAATGAAATTAGTTAAATTAAAAATCGCTTTTCTTTTTAATGCACCTTTTGTAGCGAATGAAAATGCACAAAGTTATAATAAAACGTAATCTATATAAGTTCTTGACTTTACAAGTTTCATGAAACTAGAACGTTGATGTTGAATTGTTCAAGTTTCGTCTTTTTTGCAAAATTTTGCTTTACCGCTCGTTAATTTACAACAAATGCATGATGCAACAATTTCGATTTAATTATATTTGAATAACAATGCAATCATTGCCAGATAAATTAATTAGCAGTGTAATGAAAGCGTTTGTGGAATGTGTTGTTAGAGCAGCGCCGAAAAAAAAAATCCATTAGAGAATTTTTAATTAGAAAGACTCTAAAAGATTATATTGAATGTTTTGAGGGAAGTAGTTGCAGTTAATTAACTAAAATTCGCAACAAGTATACTAAATGGAAACTGATTAATTAAATTTGTTAAAAACATAAATGTGTTGCTTAATCAACGAGTTTTCGTCAAGTTTCATCAGATTTAAAATACAATTTAATCAAAGCTTTCCTGGAATTGATAGAAAAGAATTTCATAAATACCTAATAACGAAATACATACATATATTGATTAATAATTTTTCCATCTACGCATTATAGCATCGGATGCTTGTTAGATTTTATGACTATTCATACAAATTGACGTAAAAATTTAATAAAAATATTTTCAACATCGCAAAGTCTTCAGCGAAAAATCCGGTCAAAATTCCAATCTCGAAATAAACTAAATTCAATTATTTTCCATCATGTGCGCTTCTTAATTAATAAATAGAAACGTACAAAATACATTAGATTAGATTTAAATGCAACTTGATTAATAGAAAGTCTATTGATTTGAGCAAACTTGTAGCATTGAATGTCTTTGACTTTAATTTATATTAGACGGCGTAAAAACGCGCCATGTAAAAAGGGTAACTTTTAGAGATGTTTTTACTGTAAGCCATTAACATTTTCACGATTTTTTTCGCGTAACGTAAATGGACGAAATTAAAACAGAACATTACTTTTAAACTTTGTTGTTTTCATTTCATCTCCAGTGGGTGCAAAATTAGAAAAAAACTAAAGGAGCAACAATTTTTATGACCTTTTCAACTCGGTATTAAATTTTAAGGATATTAACATATCGAATGAGCGAGCTTTAACGATTGCATCATTGGCGCAAATATTATTTAATGAATGTGCCGGAGTCGGAAGTTTACTAAAGCATAATAATTAATATTGTTTTGCGTAGGAACAAATACTACTTTTATTGCATCCAATGGATGAAAAAAATCGATCAAAACTTATGCTTAGAAAAAAAGCAAACAGTTTCAAATGAAATTTTCATTTAAAATGTAATGAAATCCTTGCGCGTAATTCTTTTATTACATTTTCTAACAATGTTTTAATCTCGATGTTCGATTTTTGAAATTATCTTCCAGATACGTTCTTTAATATCCAATTCTCAACACACTCAAAATCGCATTATTTTCAAAGCTTAGTAATAATCCAATCGCGTTGGTGTTAGTAGTTAATTTATTTAAAATTAATAAAATATAGATTTGAATCAAAATCAAATACAAATTAATTGAGCACTAATATCCTTTGATTTACAATTATACATTATTAATTGTGCAGCGAGTTTATTTTAATTATATCACGTACAATAAGATGTCAAGTGTAATATTATAATATATTACATTAAAAGTAATGAATAATAAACTCATTTTTATTATCACGAGCTTATATTCTCTAAAATATAATTTTAAAAATCACAATTGCAATGAAACGCGGTAAATGGATACTTTAACAACCAACCGTTTTTCATTATGATTGTATTTCACTATTACTTTGCCATAAAATAATACGCATCCCACATTGCATATTCTTAAATTCTTCACAACCATTTTTATAATAAATATAAGAAGCTTATTTTCAACATTTTTCGTCCGTTATATAAATATTTGTGTAACATTTTTTAAATGTACATTTTATATTATAATTGATTACAACAGCAGAAAAACAGATGTTCTAAAAATAAGCGGAATAAAATGATACAAATTAATTTCATTAAAATTGTTTTATATCATAGAAAACATTTTTACTTTGTTTTTGATAATATTACATAATATATTATTATAACTCTAGTTTTATGTATTTTCAAAGCGAATGATTTCAAAATTGTACATAGAAAAATAAATCCTCTGTGTAAAACAGTAAAACAGATTTAAAATAGTACAAATTAATTTAATTAAAATTGTTTTATATCATAGAATACATTTATTTTGTACTGGTTTTTCATTTCGACGGGAAAGCCATTGCAAATATTTTTTCAGCATTAATATTGATGTTCAATTTTGTGTTGTCAAATGGTATATTTTGTATTTTATAGATATACTAAAATAATTTTGATTTTTATTGAGAATTTTTAAATCCGAAGCAATATACCAGGAGTGAAATGAATTAATCGCCTTTGTTACACACTAAATAATTGCGCAAATTTCTGATAACCGCAGTGAATTCAATTTAATTTTAACTTAATAATATTATCATCGCATTAATTAATTAAATTTCACCGGATTACCATTTGATAATATATTACTTCATTGATTATTACTATGGAAGTAAGTGAGGTACATAAAATATTTAATTATGAAATCTTTTATTCATCGTAAAATATTCATCGCATTTCCTAAAACGAAATTAATCAGAAAGTTTATAATTGTTGAAATATCGCAAATTACGTGTTTATTCATTATATTAAAATCGAATTACAAATGCAGATCAGCGTTAAGGTATCGTTAATTAACAACATTCGTTCAATCTTATTCGAGCGTAATAAATAAATTATTCGATGATATTTTATTCAATTCTGCTGCATTCGGGATATTATTGGAAAATATTAAATCGATTCCATTTTGATTTCGCATTAATGCAAACACCTTGCCCATAATAAAATGTTTACGCTAATAATTAATTAAATTTCTCCGTTAATTTAATTCATATGTAATGCAATTAGAGGCAAATAATTCCTGGAATGATTTTGTAAAATTTATCACGTAATTATATTATCGATTATTGCTACGGTGTAAAATATGTTTTGATTAGCCGAGTTCATTAATATTTCATTAGGCTGCATTGAAAATTTGCGACATATGTGAAAATACAATGTTGCATTACATAAAAACCTTATCTATGCTGCTCTCAATGAGAATTTACAATATTGGAAATTATTTTAGCTTTAGCCTATAAATTCCAATTACATTCTGTTTCATTACAGAATTGTTGTTGTTGTTGTTGCTGTAATAAAATGTCTCGATAATAAATTTATATTCGTTTCTGTCAATAATAATATGCATTTTTAAAGAAAATAATATTTTTATGCAAAGCACGTAAGGAGTTGAATATCCATACAAATAGATTTTGAAAAGTGAATTCGATTTAAACGTGACTCATAGTTATTTTTCCTTCGTCATGATAAAAGCAGACAGGGTAGACTAATATTAAATATTTTATAGCGGAAAGAAATATTATATTAGAAAATCTATCATTTAAAATAATTTCTATTTTAATAATAAAATAAATACTCATTCTACGATTCACACGGTAAATTGAAGTTTTTTTTTTTTGAAAATTCGTGTAAATAAAAATGCAAAATCTAAAACAGTGAATATAAAGAAAAATCAAAGCTAATTTCTCTTTTCAACAATTTTTAATACTTAACGTTTCTAATATTTCATTTTATATAAACAAAAATTATTATTGTTAACAAAAAAATAATTTATGAAAACCGTGCAAAAAGAATTCATGTATCTTACACCCACTCGATGAAAACAAATCCGCGTAAATCAAGAAATAAGCTTAATTTTGAATAAATTAATTATTGTCACTTATCGAATAGCACTTTAAAATAAGAGAATTATTTATTATTTCTGCATAAATTAATTATTAATGCATAGATTAAAGAAAACGACTACTACGACTACTTGGGTGATTTCCAAATCAAGTTGGATACAACTAAGTGAAAAACATCATGAATTTTTTATAGTATTTGATCCTATAGAATTATAATCAGGATAAATAATAAATTATCATCCATTATCTAAAATCATTAATAAAAAAAAAATACGGTCTCATTTTATCTCTTTTTCAATGTAGTCATATTTTATCGATTGATTCTGTTATTGCGTTGAAACAGCTATTAAAACTGCACCGAAAACATGCTTTACAAATTTATCAATAATATTTATGTAACAATGTCCTTCAAAATTAACACTTACTGAATTAGTAATTAATTTGTTTTGCGAGAGCAATGTTTAAATAAACTTTTCAAAATTCAAATTGAAAATTATTTTCGTAATAAAGTTGCAAAAACAAACTTCTTATGTAAAACTTTATTACATTCAAATTTTATCTCTAGAGGCAGTTCCATTACAATATTCTAATACGCTGCCAGAAGATAAAATTCAATATCGTAAATTAGAAAAATAAAACATTGAAAATCAAAAATTGAGGGGCAATTGAACAAACAGAATATATATCTATAAATCAATATCGTAATACATATTTTGATGTTTTACCCTGATATGTTTACGGTAGTAAATCACCACCACAAATATTTACATTCTCAAAACACTTATTATATATTCATCGCTTATATCAATTTATTGGGAAATCAACAGTGCAACTCTATTACGGTCTGAAAGCAGACTAGAGCGTCGACTTCCACTCTAGAACATCGGTCAACTCTCGCATACGTTGTGAGTGGAAGCTCTCTTACACACAATTCACGAACTTCACCTCAATATTCATTCCTCTCTCGCTAATTCGCAATCTTGCAATTATGCGAACAAGACGATGATGCGCATTAGCATCGCTTATTATACACAATATAAATTGCATTTTCAACTTATTTATAAACGTGTGTGTGATATTTAAGCGTAGATATAAAATTGAATTCCAGACGAGCATCGCATTTCACGGCTGAAATATTTTCCATTGCTGTTTCGGACGTGTTACACTTTCGGGAGAAAACGCAAACCCATAAATCTGATAATAATTTTGAATATTTCGGTTTTATTTATTAGCCTCTACACGATTCGATTAGAAATCGATTTCGAAACAACAAAAATAATTTTATTTACTACCAAACACCGTTCTGTTGTTCTGTTTAATATTCTATTTTATGTATAGTAATAATAAATTCATGAAAATTAATTAAGAGTTTATAAGCTGTGATAAAAAATGCGTTTTATTGTGTGTGTGTCTACTACACGTAGATAGAATGAATAAACATGTAAATGTTCATCAAGCACGCATTAAGTAAACACTTCGCGACGCTCTATTATAAAATTGTTGAACTGTAAAATGTAATTGATTATTTTGCTATTTATGCAAGGCGAGTTAATTACTATAATTTATAACAAAATATGTTGGAAAACAAGCGCCAAGAAAGTCATCGATGTTTGCCGAAAATCAATAATCAGTTCAAACTTGGTAAAGTTTTCCTGTTTTTTAATCTACACCTACAAAACAACAGTATATGCAATATGGGATGAATTCAAGGCAACACATCCCCTTTAATCAAAAAATCAAATTTTGTTTGAACTACCTTGAAATACCAAGACATAGATTGCGGTTCTCACAGTTGAAAGCACATCACGCTTGTCTTTTCCACACAAGCAAAACAATTATGTAATGAATAGTGCAAGTACCTCAACTAACATCAAAGAAAAAATGTGTATGATTTCGCTTTTATCACTTACGCTGTTTTTTGACAAAACACTGGGGGGGAATAAATGCGCTTTGTTTCACGCTATTTGTTATCGGGTGCTTTCCTGCCTGCCTTCACAGCTTGTCTTATGACTTGGACTTGATTTCAACCCACATATACGTACTGATACGTACGTACACATACGTATGTATAGACTAGTTTAAGCTTTATTGGCGTCGATACATTTAATGATGTTTCATCGAATAATTATCTACTTGTCAGCCAATTAGGAACTTGACTGCAATTCGCATTTATTGTAGAAATATGTGTGGAGGATTGTGTGAATAATCTGAATGTGATATGTGTATAACGTCCTCGAATACGCATTGCAATTTTCAAGCATTTTATCATTTGAAATGTGTATGTATGTATGTATGTGTAGGTTGTACATGTACATACGAGACGCCCTTTAAACATCCACCCTCGTTTGAAAAACAGTGCAATGCAACGGCGTCAAATCAAATTAACGCAATGTAAATATAATGTTATTTGAATTTTATTTTAATCGAATTTAATTAATCAGATTATCCGCAATTTTATTATACAGCGAATTAAACAACATAGATTTTCTAATTTTGCAAATAGCGCACACAATGCATGTATAAACAGCTAAACAACACACGATCGCTGGTTGGGTAGCAAAAGTGTTTAAAGTGGTGACAATGATAAGCACTTGCAGCATTAGTTAATGTGCACAAAAAGAGCTACAACAATGCAACATCGTCGAGAATTTATACCCGCACCACGCGCAAATTAAATATATCATTTAATTTATTACAAGCTCTTTTATACTATTTTAAGTTGAAGCCTGCTGCAAATTTCATCCACATAAATTATTTCATAATCTCGTAAATTTGGAAGTAAATTGTTGTGGAAAATATTCATTTACATAGATGAGAAAATAATTAATGCATATACATACGTATAAAATTGCATGAAATCGTGCTATAAAAGACAATTCGTACCAAAATAATTGTATTAAACAAGACTAAATTTAGAATTGATTCGAATTATTTTATTGTAGTAATATATATTGTAGCGAAACATTGAACAGTTATTAAAGTTGATTTAAAATGTTTGTTTAATACATCATTTCATTTGTTTTGTTTTAATAAAGAATTGAGAATTTATCCTTAGATTTCATCCCTGATAAAATTCTTTTTACAATTGAAAGACGAATTGATCCTTGTTAAAGTACACCGGATCGCCTATTATTTCAAAAACTGTCTTACTAATCAATCAATTATTAGAGCAAAAATGGAATTGCACGTTCTTCCATTATCAGGGAATTACTTTTTATATAAAGAGCGGCAAATCGGAACAAAAATTACTGCAGCAAAAATATGTATTCAACAATAGATGGAAGAAACGTTAATACTATTGGGAATTACAATGTAGTATTTCCATTAACGCTGAAATAAATTCGTTGCATGCAAATTATTTCATTGTATAGCAGGAATTTGTTTGATTTGTACGAATAAAAAACGATTTCCATGCAATTTATATACTCAGCTACCATTTTTTTGGAACTTACCTTCTGATGCAGTTGCTTGCAAAACAGATACATGTGTGGAGCGGTAAGTGCTGTGCGCATGATGCGCCTTAAACATTCTTGCAGTTCATCCATATCCTTCTCCGCATCGTACAGAGGTAACCAGATGTGTAATAAATCATTTAACAGAGCGGCCGTTTCATCCAGCGGTTGCATGACACCTCGAGTCAGAAATATTGTACCACAAAGTTGAGCAATGCGAAAGCTCTCCTGCCAAATTCGACACACAGACACCCGTTTGGCAGTAAAACGCCGTACCATATCTACTCCTTCGGGAAGAGTTAAATTTTTAAGCTGCAAGCAGACGATTAACATGTAAATCATATGGAATATTTCTATTTTTTTGTGGTGACGGTTAAGTTAGTTTAATATGCTAAGCTTTTTTACTGCAAAACGTATATTAATCTGAAATCAATGGATTTTGGCTTTTGTTCGTCGAAGCCGAAAGATTAAAATTGGACCAAAATCAACGTAATAAAATTGGCTGGCGTAGAAAATGTTATCGCACTGGAATGGAATAAATTTATTTGATTTGCTTAATTTCGCTTGCTTAAAAATCCAAATGTATATAAAATAATTATTCATCATCACAAACGTGAACTTAAGGTTTACGGTTCACTACAACTAGGAAATCTATTATTCGGAATTATATTTTACATTTTCGCTCTCCGTCAACTTTGATTAAATTAAACAAAAAACGTGCAATGTACCAAACGTAGATTATACTGCGTCAATTTTTGAGTAAATTTCAGTTGATTGATTGTTTGGAACTGAAAAAACTTAATTGAAATAGTGTGTCGTTAGTAAATGTTGCATAATCAAATATTAACTGAGAATAATTTTCATTTATCGTAGTATTTCTGCATTGATTGAATATCTAAACTAACAATGCGTTTCTTGTATTTGAATCAACCTGGAAATTTATTAATAATTGAAGCCGACAATTTGTAGTAATTGCAGACTTAATATTAATCAACTGATCAAGGTATAAATTAGATATTTTGAGACGGTGATAATATTACTAAAATATAAATTTTCCAGTTCAGGAATTATTTAATTATTTCATAGCTGTATGTCATTTGTTTTTGCTAAACATTAAATATTGAAGCGATAATACCGACAATTCTAATTAATAGCGTCCAAGGACAAGAATTAAATAATCATGTGCGAATTTTTCGATAGCAAAATCGATTTTTATAACATTTTGATTTAATTTTAATTACACCACGAGTTAATTGCATTTCGAGAATTGCGTCATGCAGATTAATAAAATACTTCCATTGTAAGATTTTATTTCATATTTATCTCTTTATTTCATACGACGTGTAATTTTTCTACGTTTTTGATTAATCATTTTAATGGAAGTTTCTAATTTAAGAATATTGTATAAAATGTACGTTCCCATTGCAGAATAATTTATTAAAAGATGTAATTCAACTTTTTTTTAGACCGGTTATTAAAATTTGCAACTAGTAAAGTTAAATATGTGCACTGTGCGCACAAATAAAGTTTCTTTTTCTTTTATACATATAATTGATAATTTTGAGGCTGTAAATATTATGGGAATCAGTGTCAACTAATTTTCACATATTGCTTCTATTATTAAAGATATCAACTTGCTTAAGTTACAAATACACGTATATCTCGATATCGAGAGTCCCTTTTTGAAAAACCCTTTCTTATCGCTATAATTACGATGTAAAAAATATCAACCAATTTTGATATTTTGTACATACATTAATATTTTTGCATTCAAAATGATTATATAGCGACCTGCATGTGTTATTTAACTTTACTGTTTGAATAGAATTGATAATTTTAACAATAGGAACACAATCAGTAAAAAGCGGAAGACGCTGCTTCCTATAAGATTTACCTGTTAACGTAGTTACTCGTGAAATCGGTAGGTACAGCCTTAATGCATTTTAGATGAGCAATATGCTACAATATCAAAATTTTGATAAACCTGTATGAATTTTCCATTCGATATTAAAAATACTTCGTTTTTATTCAAAAATCGGCGAAGTAATAAGAAACGTGAAAATAAAATTTATATGATCAACAGTTGTATAAGTAGATAAAAATGCAATTATCAAGAATATTATCATATTGAGTTGTAAATTTACACAACTCTGATTATTTCTAATTCGATATTAAGAATATTTCGTTATTATTCATTAGCAAAAATCGGCGAGTTAATAAAATAGTTGAATATAAAATTTATATGTTCAAAAATCATATAAGTAGACATCTAGTTCGAACGCATTTATCAAGCATATTATCATATTGGGTTGCAAATTTACACTAGTCTGATTACTTCTAGCTAATACAATGATCATATGGTTTATAAATATTAAACCACATTTTTTGTGGTTACGTTGCTGAATTTAAATGATTGAAAAGCAATACCATTGCAGCTAGAAAATAATTCATCATGAAAGATAATGAAGTATTAATGAATTTTGTGGGCAGCAAATCTAAGCAGCTTGATCAGAATGCACATAAAACATTTAAGATCGACAAGAAATAAATGTAAAAGAATCTTACAAGATTAGACATTTCTGTAGTATGGTTTAGCTTATAAAGTAGCGCTAAATAAATATCGAAAACAAATTTCTTCTGATCATCGGATAGATACATGTTAAGCTGTTGATCGTCGGCCATCTCGCAGCACCGAATGTAGGCGCGCGTTAGATTCAGCGCCATATCTTCGCATTTATCCTCACAGAGCTTCTTCAGTCGCATCGAAATAATGTAACCAGATTCTTCATTCACAAAAAAATTATAATCTGTAATGGATGCGAGGAATATTAACAATGTGGATGATTTGAGAATGAATGTATGCTCATACCAGACCAAGACGTTTGCGGCTCTTCGACATTCAACATATTTATTATCACTTGCTTTCCCCATGGCGACTGCACAAGGGACGCAAGCTTCGCGCATAATAATGGAAAACCTTGGAATGTACTAAACTTCGTAATACACTTCTCGATTGCACTAATTAAACTCGATGAAAATTTATCTATAAAATAGAAAAAATACAAGAGTTTTAATCATATTGTAATAAATAGTATAAAAGTTGAATTTGGTGTTGATTTACCTTTGTATTTCATCCAACTGGCTGACAATACTATATTCAATGTGTGTGATTTTAAAAAGTCTGTTAATTTTTTTAGATTATCTGTTGATGGTAAAGCCGTCAACGAAGCCAACTCATGCCATGATTGAACTAGTGCGTTTATTTTAACCTCCAAAGATATATCTTTATTAACCAGCACATAATCATTCTAAAAACATAATTTCACAATCACAAAACATGTTTCATAACAATTTGAAATATAACTCAATTGCAGTGGTCAGTAAATTTAGTAAATATAACAATGATGTTAACGTGACGCTACATAGTGATTATTATTGTTAATAAAGCACCGCTCTCAAATACCAATATAGTGATTAATTCATTTATTGTTTTTTGTTTTTCATTAAAAACATGTATGTAGAACGGAATGAAATCAAAGCATGCATGAAAATAATAAAACTAAATAATCAAATAAATCTAATGCGAATCAAGTAAGAATGATGCTTTTTAACTAAACGGTTAATATTGTTAATTTTATGAATGAAAAATAAATAAAATGCGTATCTAATAGCTCTAATAATAAGTCACCAGGAAATTTTAACTAAATTGAAAATAATTATCTGAATAAAGTTTCGGCGAGCTTTGGATTTTCCATGTTATGATAAAACACTGACAAATGATATAATTTTTTAAAATAAAATAAAATTGTTTTCATCATTCTTACTTAATAAATTAAATAAAAATAATGAATAAAAATAAAATAAAACCAAAAAAATACGTGCTTTAAACGGGAACACAACTCGTTTCTTTCCTAAAGAGTTCTCACTCATCCTGGCAAAGGGAATAGAAATGGTATTTTTTTGTTAAACAATGGCCCTTTAAAAGAGACCTTTATATCCGCAGATTTTAATTCCACCAAAAAAATCGCATTTATAAATAAAAATTTTTAATGATAATACCAATATGATTTGCAACACATCCTGTCCATAGTATGCACTCACTAAAATGAATAACACGCCAAAATTATTTTCACTTAAAAAACATTTTTCGGAATAAACTATTTTATCAGTGGAACATGGCCGCCATGCCAAAACAAATGATCCATGATTGTTTTCAACGTACACATGCAGTCGTTTATTCAGTAAATCTTGTATCTATTAGAGACAAATGAATGAATTCACCTGGTAGATGTTTGTTAAATCATCGTCGGCGCACATTGTTTCAATAATTCTCGTACTATCTTGTTTATGTACCTCATCTATTGTCGCCATATTTACACCAGTTACATACATACAAATGCACATGCGTTAACTATAAAATGCATTTCACAGTTGGCGCGCGTGTGGCGCTTTATCATCGCGCCAAATTCAAACATTCAAATTTTATTTACACTCTTTACTCTTTCGAAAAAATTGATTTTTACACAATAAATATTATAGATTTAGTAAAATTATATCTTTATTACGGTTATGTAATAAATAATTACGTCTTGTAATTTTTGTTTACAATTTAATTGTAACGCATGAAGTAGGTAACAATTAAATTAAACTCGTTGTTAATTATATCGAAAAGTTAGAGACATGCATGCATTTCAACTATTTAATGAATCATGCTAGATGAAATTGCGACAATTAATGAGACTTGATTAACATACAACAGGTCAAAGCTGGTCGGCGATTTATTAAAAGCTTCGTACATGTATTACACATACAATAATGATCCTGGCAGTAACCTTTAAAGTGCTAAATTCATATCAAATCCATGCCAGTGGTGTATTGGTAAAATATATTTTGCTGAAATAATTTATATGTGCCCATAATTATGGAAGTGATCCAAAATTAGTATATTAGTCATTTCATACCACATTTTTTTAAACTAAATTTATTCAATGTAATTTTTACGATATCGTCATAAATAAATCTTCAGAAAGGGGTTATAATTTTGAGGTTAAACAGAATTCCTTTAGTGTTAATTATGAAAGTTGTCTAATATTTTGAAACAAGAAATGTATGATTTAAACCACTTTCATAATTATGAGCACATCCCAAGAAAATCGTGCAAAAATTGGTGTAAAAAAGACATCCAATATACATATATGTAAAAGTAAAGACCAATTTTCAATTTAAATTGCGCAGGTCATCGCATATCATTGAATTTTTTCCTCTAGTTTTTAAGCATTATAGTAAACATCTTTGACGATTTTCAGTTCAAAACGTTCATTACTTTTTGTTTTACGTCTAATGATAAACGACGCTAAAAGTGTATGCGGCGATTATGCTTTATATCATCTATCGTCTTAAAACAATTACACCACAGTCGTCTTTTAATTTTCTAGAGTAATCATCAATTCGGTAGTTATGGAATGATGTCCATTGAATGTTTGGTGATAAAGTTACACAAAACGAGTACATTATGAGAGGTACATTGCTGATGGTCTGGCGTTAGTTGAAAATTTGTAGGTTTTAAGCACAAAATATCTTCCAAAATGTGTTTGGCAGATCCATTTAAAGTACAAACAGGTCTCAAGCAGACATACTGGAAAGGCAAACACAAGTTCTTTGGTTTTCTTGACGTCGACAAGGGTTGATGCTCGTTCGAAGAGTTCTTGGTCTTTAAACCTTTTTCGACTATCTTTTAGCAAATTCCACCACTTGTAAGCATTGCTTTTCGACAAAACTTGGTCCCAGAAGATTTTTTGCAAAATTTCGAACATTTCTACATCCAAAATTTCATTCCCCAAACAAATTTTAATGCAACTTTTTTGTTCAATATTGTAATAATCGCCGCGTGCACTTTTATCATCGCTTAACATGCAGTGACGTTTAAACCATTAGAAATAAAGGTAATAGACATGTACAAAATATTTTAATTAAAATTGTTGTAATTAACAGAAATACTAATTTCATATTTTTTTACAGTATTATCATATTACCTTTTGAATGCATTGTTTATATATATAAATTAATCAATGAATAAACAAAACAATTCCTAGAAAAGTGCAAAATTATCGTCCGTGTTATTTTTAGTTCGTGAAAAAATAAACCGTGTAAAAAACTTTGTTGGTGAGAAGGTTGTGTAATTAAAATAATAATTTTAATTTTAATATTTAAGGAATGGTTGAACCTCGACTATCAGTTGGTTGAATTTATACATTTCATTCTATTTTGACTAACTTTTAAATGCAAATCAAGCAATGATTTGCAATCATTATAAAAACATATACAAAAAGCAAAAGATAATATGATAAGAAAAAAATTCGCAGAGTAACATGTTGTTTTAGTAAACGCTCGTCACAATACAAATCTAAAACGTGAGAAAATATTTTTTGATGTCTTAGCATTGTAGATAAGATAGATTAGACATAGTAGAACGTGCTCCACCCTCATATGATGTTCCGGAACGACTTCCGTCTACAAAATAAAGTACCGGAACGACCTTCCGGCGTTAATTCAATTTTATTATTTTATATATTTAGCTATATCGCGTGAAATGTAAAAATTGTATGATTTCTTATGTTGTTATTGTTATTAATATTTTCTCGGTTGCATTGTTTAATTATTTTATCACTTTGTTTGTTGCAGAGTAAAACGTTTTATTCAAATATTCTTCAATATTGCGTTTGATGTTTAAATTTGAATTCAAATCAAACAAATTTATTAACTTTTGGGCAGATATAAGAAAGACATTGTAACAGTATCTTCTGAAATATCGAAAACATTAAGAGCACAACAATGAGCAAGTTACGAGTACGTAACTGCAAACAGGTTGCAGTTTTTGACCAAATTTTTGTTTGAGTTGAACAATTATTTTTATCCATGTTATTGAAAATATTTGTGTACCAAATTGGTTACAGAAATATTAAAGACGGGTGTGAACTTAGCAACTCATTTGCCAGCAACCGATATCCAAAAATTTAAGTAAATTTTGATACAAAATATCTCGGTAACTAGACACTTTAGACACATTGCGCCGACACTATTAAGATCAATAAGTCATCTAATTAATGACTTATGATTATTATAAGCAAACGATTGCTAGTCGATTACTAGATCGGTTGCTAGTATATCAGCTGATAGTATGAACACATATGCATCATTTAGTGAAAGAATCATGCAAAAATATTAATAAACAAAAAAGTTATAAACAAGTAAATATGACGATTGTCATATTCTCAAAAAATCACCGATCAATTTTCTGCATTTTCAATTTTCTTTAATATTTCATGAAAATGGCCCGGCCAAGCAACAAATTTTATTTTAGCACGCAGTGCATTAAATTATTGATATAATAACGGTGAGTTTAAAAAAATAAATTGATTTTTGAATTAGTTATTTCACAAAATCGAAAATTGCAATGTTTGCTTAAAACAATCATAAGTCAATAATTAAATGACTTATTGATCTCAATAGTGTTGGCCAAGGTAGTTTAAGATGTTGTTAACTAAATGTTTTTTACGCAATGTGGCTAAAGTATCTAGTTACGGAGATATTTTGTATTAAAATTTACTTAAATTTTTGGAAATCGGTTGCTCGTAAATGAGTTGCTAAGTTCACACCCGTATATTAAAGTGTTATAAGAGTACCAAATGTACAATTACACCAACTGGACAATCATTGTGTATATACATAAATAATTTGCTTCATCTTTAGCGCGCACCTTAGCCCACTATGAACACATTCACGTGATGTAATGCAAGCTTATAAATTACCAAGACGAAATTAGACATTAACACAACATCACGTCTGCAATAAATTTAATATTATTTTTATTTATGTACGATGATGATAATTGTAAGAGTTATATCGCTTGGATAGAACATAATAATAATTATAGGTCAAATAAAACACCGTATTTATGGTAATATAGTATGAATAAATTCGCTTGTTGATCAAATTTTGCAATTTTTAATCGAACAACAAGTATTTAAAAACGCCAATCAAATGCGTTGCAACGCATTATCGAAGCTATCGTTTGATAAGGTTTCCCTCATATTTACTTAATATAATATTATTGTATACATACAAGCGTGAAAGATTTTAGATTGCTTTCCAATAACTGTAAAATGATATTTTATTCTTTTAATTATTAGGTCAAATTCGATATTACATAGTCCAGAAATACGTGTCCGATTTCTCTAAAAATTAATACAAATCAAATCCAAAACATTTTTTTTTTCACTTAAATACAAGTAGTTTCTGCGAAATTTTTAGTTGTCATTTGTGGCATATTGAATATTGAATCACAGACAATATAATATATTATATTGTCTGTGATTGAATATAGTCCGCGCGAAGATCTAGTGCGAAAGCAGGGGGTCTCTTCAGGTAGCACCCCATCATCGCGCATTGTCCGAAAATGAGCCTGTAATAAAATTTTTGCAACAAATTTACATAAAAACGGGGCCGGATTTCATAGAAATTTGCATTTTTGTAAAAAGACATAATTAGTTTTAGTTTAGTAGGAACAATATTTTTAAGTCGTCCCCTGTGTGACTTCCTTGCAATTTTACAACAACCCATGCGGTTCAGGTACTTGAAAGAGGCTTTCGCACTAGATCTTTGCGCGGACTATATAAGACTTTGTTTTTGTCACTTTGCTTGCCTTCTGTTTGGACTTAAATTATGTCTGCAATCCTTTTTTCTTAAATTATGTCTGCGATCCTTTTTTCTTAAATATTTTCTAAGATCGAAGCTGTTGAAATACCCCTTTTTATATCAAAACTTTATATTCTACGAAAAAATTCAAAACTGTTTTTGGTTGTTGTGGCTGCTTTAGTTATTCTATAAGAAGTTTTTGTAAATAATGTTCAAAATGTGGCCGAAATAGGACTCTAATTTCTACACGGAGGAAATACATTCTATATTACAAAATAATGATTTACTGATGTAAAATATTTATGCTTTAAAGGACTATATTAAAGCATCAATAAATACGCTCAAAAATTATTTCACACCCTAAATATTTATCAAAAAAAAATTGGGAATATTAAAAATAAAAATAATCGTCAAAGATGCAAAAAAACTACACATTTTTAGGAAAACAGTGCAAGAAAGTAACAATAAAACTTACATTTTTTGTACAAAGTAAAAACCAATTTGTTTTTATAATATTACATACTACCGTATGTCCTCTAACCTTTAAATTCAGTTTTAGTGAAAAATATTATAATCCAGATCGAATGAAACTCTAAAACCGTTTTTATATTTGCGCTTTAATTTCATTACAATTACAATTGTTTCAATCTAATATAGCATTAATATTTTCAAAAACTGCAAATGTTAATACTTTCATTGTACAATAGTAGAAATTTGTTTGTCTGCAGAGAATTATTCCAGGTAAATACCTAAATGTATTTCAATACTAAATACGCAGTATAAATCAAAATTGTAGCGAAAATATAAATTCTATTGTAAACAGCAAATCGAATATACAGTAATTCCAAGTATAGTATTGTTAATTGGTTCCACTAAAATGCCATACTATTCGAGACCGCACTATATGCGGTATATAATAATTGTGTCCACTACAAAAAAATAAGTATATATCGAGGTAGTAATAAAGATTTTGAAGCAAAATTAATTTCTAATTTGTTTCTTGGTACTGTTTCGCATGGCGGAGGCAACTATGTAAACGTAAACTTGCATCGTCACATTCTATCGGTGGTGCGGACGATAACATAACACAGTGAATGTAAGCAGTGAAAATATATATTTATTTTCAAACATAAATATGAGTAGATAAGTATATCATTAGTATTTTGAGTAATTTAGATGAATTTGAGTGTTTTTCATTTATGTAATCCTTTTTTTTCCATAAAATAACATAAAAAACAATGAAAAACACTTGAATTCATCTAAAATAACACAAAATGCTAACCTAACCTAATGTTATTTATGTGCAGTATCTTTACGTTAAAATCATAAATCACTAACACAACGGAAGTAGAAAAAATTATCAGCAAGAGTGCAGGTGTGTATGAGACTGTTTAGATGCGTCGGCGAAAGTGCCTCCTTCATGCGAAACAGTACCAATTCTTCAAATTTTATCAAGTAAAATTTGCCTCGTTATTCGTACAGCATCACTTTATAACCACGTATTCGTATGCTCCGATTCGTACTACAGCTTTCGTACTCTATCTACCCATTTCCCAAGCAAACATCGTGCAACTTTGCACAATTTTATTGTTATTTTTATAAATAATAATATCTCGCCTCATCGAAATGTTGCCTAAGTATCGTACAAGCTACACCAAGCCAGAAAAAAAGAGGACACCTGAAGAGATACTGCTTGATCTTATGGATGGTTATTGTTACAAATTCACTATATTTATACTGTCTCCAGGAAAGGATTATT
Source organism: Adinopsis sp. GC000173 (assembly GCA_030264715.1). Classification (NCBI taxonomy): domain Eukaryota; kingdom Metazoa; phylum Arthropoda; class Insecta; order Coleoptera; family Staphylinidae; genus Adinopsis; species Adinopsis sp. GC000173. The sequence continues at coordinate 85,461 of JARJDW010009788.1, forward strand.
TACGAATAGCGGGGTTCCACTGTAAATTTGTTTAATTGCATTCTTTAAATACCACAACATTGTAATTAATTACGTATTGAAATAACAATTAATAAAAGGGTAATATTATAAATTTCAAGACTAAATATGAGCAATCAAACACAATTAGATGAATATTTCGTTAAAATTTCATTCTAGATTGTATTTTTAAGCACAATGTTTCAACTAACCTAATAATGCTGCGTTCTATGTTTAATAATTCCATGCGATTCGTATAAGCCATAGAAGAAATAAATGTAAAATATTTGCAAAAGTGTTCGTAATAAAACAAGAATTGTGATGAATAAAAAAAAATAATAATAATGCGACCAACCAACAACAAACGATGAAATCAAATGTTAACATTTCGATGGCATTATTTAGATAATTATCAAAATATATATGATTATAAATGTAGCTTCTAAAGGCGTCAAAGTAAATTTGTTGGTAATTTTTTTGTTAATTAATATTTTTTCATGATTCTTTCACTAAATAATAAATGTTTGGTAATACTATCAGACAACTTTTTTGATTATATAATTAACTAAAAATGTAAGTATTAGTACTTACGTACCGTTTTGCAAAGTTTCACGTTGCAAATAGTATTGAGAGAAAAAAACTTGCCACGAGATATCAACTAAATAGGTAATTAATTCAAAAATTAATATTTTTCTATAAATTTAACGTTAATGTATCAAAGGTAAAAATTAGTGGCTTTTGAAATAAATAAATATACAATTCAAGTAAATATAAATATTAAAGCATTTATAATTAAGCGTTCCAATAAAATGTTTTTAGCAGTACATGTATTGATATATATCATTGAATAGAACCAACATTGCACATAACAACATTCATTCTAATGATGCAATTGTTAAATTGAATATGATATACGTAGTTATGGTAGTAGACAGGTAAACAGCAGTTGTGAAAAAGATAGTACTGATTTTATTTGTAAATATACTTGAAACCTAGTTTTTTGCAACGTAAAATTGGTTATTTGATACTAACTGACTAAACAAAATGCATATCATTTTCGCGAATAAACATGCAGTTTGTTGTGAAAACTGTAATTGTAATATGAGATAAAAACTTGCTCTAACAATTCAATTATTTTTTATAAACTATGTAAGTAAATACATATCTAATAAGATACTTAAAACTAATATGTAACTGCGTAATTTCTGATAATTAGAACAGTTTTGATTAGAGCTGACAAATATATATTTTTTTAAGGAAGACTAAACGATTTGGTCGACAATTTAGCATTGCTTAAGTGAACTATGCAGAATTTACTTGGAAACGTCAAATAAGTGTAAAAATACAGTTAAACATATTAAAAAAAGAAAGTTAGCAAAGGGGCGAAATGATTAAAAATGATACCTTTGGATCTTTCCTTTGTGAATTCACCGCAATGCTTTAAAAATATTCATAATTGTTAAGTATATTACAAACAACAAGGAAATTTCAGAACGTAAAGAATTATAGTAAAAATAAATTACAAATATATATTTTGTAACTGCAAAAAAGGAGGACATTTTAATATCAAGGAGGAAGCGGTGACAATGGTACCAATGGAAAGATTGTCTTTCCAAAAAGAGGACGGTTGACAACCCTAGTTTTGATCGAGACATATTGTGATTATCATTTTTTACATGCCTATTACCATCATTCCTATTAATTGAAACGTCATTGTATGTAATCCTATACGGATTATTATTTTATAATCTCTTTACAATGAAAATTAATAGGTTTCGGCTATATGAAAGCATATGTCATATAAATTTGATAATTATTATTTTTGCACAGTTTTAAGCAAAAATATACACATACAAATATCTTAAACAATATTTTCACGTTGAAAACACACCCCCAATCTTATCATAGATTCCATGTATTTTTTTGCATGATTTTCTTGTAAACGTAGCTACCGTAAAAAAAGCGTAGGTGTCTTTGACGTGTAAGTAAAATAACAAAGCTGTCAATAATTTTAATCACTTTTTTCTTCATATGTGTTTAACATTTTGAAGTTTGTAATATGAATTTTAAATGGAATATGAACGAACAACAAGTTTTATTTATTATTACTTTATATTTATAAAATAGAGTAAAAACTGTCGTAAAAGATGTATTTGTCTAAGCTGGATTTAAAAACAATTGTTATTGAAAATTCATTTGCGCTTTATGCGCATATGTAATTAAGCAAATTCGATGATAATTTTATTAACTGTTTAATATGAAATTAATTAAAAATAGTTGTTTATTTGTAAGCTCATAACAGTTTTAAGAGTAAACATTTTCCACTTTGTTGCGAAAACTTAAATTGTAATAAGAGCGAAAACTTACTCATGTAATTTCATTATTACCTTAAGGAAATAAATATGTCTTTGAAAGGTAAGTAGTATGGCAAAAAAGTTTGGCTATTAGTTTCATCATTATACAGTTTGTTGTGAAAACTGTACCCAAGCTGCGGTTCTTTCTAAATGGCGTTGTAAGTACATCAACTAATAATGAAAATTTCAGTAATATGTAAGTAAATAAGTAATTTCGATTTTTTATTATTTATTTTTATAATTATTTGCAAATTTTTTAATCATTTATAATAATGAACAATATAAATATTATTTATTTATTTACATATTATTAAATTTTTCCCTATAAAGTGAACAATTAAATGTATAACTGGCTCACGAAAATGTCATTCTCAATTCATTTCTTCATTATAATTTGTATTTTAACATGAAATTAATTAAAAATGGTTATTTATTTATACAAGTTTGTTATGAAAACTTTAATTGAAATACGAGAAAAAGACTTACTTTTACAGTTCAATTGCTTATTACGAACTATCTAATAGGATTTTTAATGAAATAGAGCGCTCAGATTCGTTTGCAGGCGGATGTATGTATTTGACGAGTAAGTAATAGCAAATTGTGGATTATTTTCATGCAGGTATATTAAGAAATGAATTAAAAATCATTGTTGTTCGTTGTGAAAACTTTAACTGCATGTTTGGAAGAAAACTTACTCTTAAAATTCAATTATTTCTAATATGATTTGTGACCACAATAAACATGTAAGTGACAAATAAATAGAGTACCAATACCGAATAAAGCTAGCTTTCATTGGGTCGTGGACAAAACATAAAATCGGGTACTTACTTTAATATAGGAAAAGACCATTCACGAAAAGAGAATGTTTGTGATGCTCCCTTTGGACAACTACCACGGCTGTTCTACCATCGAATGTAAATAGCGTAAATAGATATCGCAACCACATTTACTGTCGTTGCGTGAATTGCGTGAAAAAAGACAGGTAGACGCATTGACGTTGGTCGAATTGCGCCAATTTTGTTGTCGATTTGATTGGATTTTAGCAGAAAGTTTTGCATTTAGCGTTTTGTTAAAAAAATCAACGTAATTACAACCTGCGTCTATTGTTTATTTGAGTAGAAAAAGTATCAAAAATATCTGTTTTTGTTTTTACTTGTTTTTATATTTTTGTTAGTTTATTAATTCAAATAAACAAATTAAGACTCCTCCTGCGGATTTCGCGCGCAAACTGCGTTTATATGCATTTCTTATGGGAAAATGTGTTAATCGTCATTTCCATTTTTCTACCTTATTATTTAAGATATCGACTTCATTCAAAAAGCAAATAAAGCTAAACCTTGCTTAAAAAAAACATAATATGTAGTGAAAAAATGCGAAAAACTAATCGACGTAAAAAACGTATATTTTTTACATCCCAAATTTGGTGGCAAAAAGGCTCTTTTTAAAATAGGTAGAGGTTTAGCGAAATGTATTTATTAATTACCTTCATTTTCTTTTTTGAATTAAGTCGATACCTTAAATAATAAGATAGAAAAATGGAAATGACGATTAGCAGATTTTGCCATAAGAAATGCATGTAAACGCAATTGCGCACGAAATCGGCAGGAGGACCCTTAAAGAGAGGTTGCGATTTATATTTACATTTTAAAGTATAGTTATTTATATTATTAATGCCGAAAAGTCGCACAGAGCGATGTTGATCGTTTAAACTGAAATCACCATTTCCAAATCGACCGAACCACTTTTTAATTTTTTTAGAGATCCGAATAAACGTCTTTAGTATTTTTTGTAGCAGTACCAACACTCACTCCTTTTTTAAATTCGTATAATATGACATGTCGCATATGCGACTTATCATCTTCCATTTTGAATAGTTACTCTGCATACAACTTAATTTAAGTCAACTTTTTTTAAACTTATGTTGACTCACTGGACCTGTAGTTCACTGCCAGTAAATAATGTGATCATAAAATTGAAAACAACACAGTCAAAAAGGAATGTTTCTGGCAACGCGCAAATCGGACACGAACTTATGGAATTACCTAATATTTGTCAAATTTAAACAAAAAAAATTTCTTTCCCTCTAAGTGTCTTATCATATATAGAATGTTACTCAAGGTAGGTTCTTTAGTTAGGTTTAATATACCTATTAGAAATGTAATAGTTATTTTTTAGATATGGAAGTTAAAAAGATATTTTCCATAGTCCTATAATTCTTTTAATAGATATTTTTATAACACCCTGCATATAACAATTCAAATCGAATACGTGCCTTTCCGAATTACAAGCCCAAGATATTTGTCACATTTGTCTATTTGTTAATCCGACTCTGAGCAGTATAGTAAATCCGCAGAAAATTTTATTGATGGTTTATTATGAAACGAATTAAAAATGCCTTACATAATGAAGTTTGTTGTGGAAACTTTAATTATAATATACGAAGAAAACTTACTCTTACAATTCAATTATTTCCAATATGACTTATTAATGAAATAAATATGTGTTTGATACAATAGCAAACTTGTGGATAATTTCGGTGATGGCTCATTACGAAACGAATTAAAAATCGTTATTTATTCATAAACGAAAATCGATTTGCGGTATTTTATTCAATCAATCAATTGCTTAAATTACCCGCTCCGAATCGTATTAAATACAATCTAAAAATATAAGCGAGTTTAATGTTGTTGCAGAACATGATTAATGCGAATTGTGGGTAACGCGGAAATCGACTCAAATTTTTTAATTTATACCTGAACTTTGACGAGAAGTCACGCAACAAATGCGTTTCGATAAAACTCAAACTTCGATTAGTTACATTTTTTTAAATGCTGACAAAAAACACTATTCGTTTGTGAATGCTGAACGAATATTTATTGTACATACATTCCAGTTATAGTAGATATAACTTTACGATATTGTACAAAATTTCAGATACAAATTTCGCCCGAAGACAAATAAATTGATTGATGCACAGATGCACCAATTTAGCGAATTCACTTGACCGAAAAGTTTCCGAAAAATGCAATAACGTGCTCTCTACATTGTACGTTGCAATAAAAAAAAGCAACAACATTGCCAATTTCTTTGTTCAGATAAATAAAAACATACTGCGATATACGTGCACGCTTATGACAAACTACGAAATAAAAATAATACAACACAAATATTTTCGACAATAAATCAACATTTTCCTAAATAAAAAAAACGCAATGAATTAATTACTTTCTTACTTACTTATTGCATGATGTAAACGGGAAAACAATGCCACACAAATCTTAATAATTTTCGGATTGAGAAATTTAATTGCTATCGATTGGAATTTACTCAGCACTTATTAATCATTGTATTAATCATAAATTACATTTTTTTAATTGTTTATTAGCTTGGAATCTGATTTATCGCGTATTAAACCTGCTAATATTTATTTAAAGATTTATTACTTAAGCGAGTTAAATGATTTTTTCGGGAAAGTAATTGTTCACTAATAATAATGAAAGTAATAATAAACAAAATTTGATAAATACTTATAAGGATATTGCAGTTTTGGTGTTTTTAATTTTTATGAAATTGATAGGAACAAGTTATTAGTAAAAATAGTTTCAAAATAGTTGAAATAAAAAGAAAACAGCAAAATGCGGTGAAAATTCAGAGTATACCTCTAATATCGTCATTTTGATAAGGTAAATGTTTCTATAATGAACTATGTATTTATCTATAAAGGGCCAGCTTGAAATAAAATTACATATTTAAGCTCCTCGCAATCTATAACTTTTACAAAGAAGCCTGGCTATGCTATCAATTATAAGTACTTGGCTCATTATTGGTACATTTACCTATATTGTTCATGAAAGAAGGTTATATTTTTGCCTTTTCTAACAATTTGGTGAGGTATAGCGAAACGTATTCGTTTGCTTTGTTATTTCTAGCTTTTTATTTTTTTAAAGTTTGAAATTGCTATTAGACTGTCGATAAAATGGTAAACAATCCTAAAACGAAAAAAAGTGCTGAGGTCCGGGAAATTTGGTTGTTCATTAAACAGTTGAACGTAAAGTAAGAATTCAGTATTAATTTATACATTTGCAGTAAGGTAAACAATTCAATATTATTATATAGTCAATATATTTCGACCTACTCGCACATCAGGACTATATGTGACAAATGAAATGATGTTGACCGAGTAAGTTAAAATATATTGACTGCATATTAAAAAATAATTGTGTACCTTTCGATAAGTACAATATATAAGTTAATACTACAATAGTGCACTAAAAGTCAGTAGCAATTTTCTAGAATGTAAAATATTAAGTATAATTAATACTATAAAATATGAGGCTTCCCAAACTTTTTAACGTCTCGGCCCTCTCAAGGTTAATTCTTTGAGGAACTACAACCACAATAATCTAAATTATTCATAAATAATTGTTGCAAAATCAAAATCGATGCGAATATTTGCGTTTGTTTTAAGTCGACATAAATGGAAAATAAACAGTTTTATTTGATTGTTTGGTGTTTGGATTGGTTTATAAATAAACACATTTGCAACACGAATTAATTATTAAATTGTTGTTTTGCGGTATTAGTGGAATGTTCTATGCGTTTGTATTTTACATTTGCAATGATGGTTTTGTTTACTGCCAACCAAACTAAAATGTTTAATATTTAGGGTTAACTGACTTTAGCTCATCATCAGGGCGGAATAAAATAGCGCAGTTGCTGCTACTTTGAGCATTAGACTTGGTGATTATTATCTTTTTCTTATTGTAGAATAGAAATTATAAGTATTATTCTGTTTCGCTGAAGAGCTAAAAATCTTTAGCTCAAAACGTTAGAAGTTTTCATACTAAATTTGAAATTTCTGGTCTAATTCTGCTTTGCTAAACAACAGAGTGAATTAACATTCTCCTCAATTAACAAGATTTTGCTTTAAACGATTTTTTAACATATTATCAAAACGATTTATATTTGAAATATCAGAACTAATTTTGATGAACAACTTTAAAAGAATGCTTAACTATGCCAAAGGATAATCAATTTTTATACATACATAGAAATGTTTCGTGCATTTTTTATACGTCATGAATTGCTTGTCTACTATTTTGTTTCACAATTTATTTTCATGTTGCCGACTACAATTTCGCATCACGGGAATAGCTAAGTTGTAGTTAGCAACATGAGAAGCATTGCATCTTTATTCCATATTAATTATTCGAGTCCACAGTGTTTATCAATTAAAATATGTTAAAACATTGTGTGATTATATAAAAAAACGAATATATAAATTTAAATTTGATTTTCCCTTTGATTAAACATTCACGTATGTCATCAAACATTGTCCCATTTAGTATTATACATATTTTCACCGTAAAAATAATTAGCTTCATTTGGCGGGCATGCGATTGCGGCGCCCTTACAAATGCACCACAAGACAACACCGCCGTATCGAAGCTTATTTGTGATATATAAAAAAAATGATTCAATAGCAAGGCCAATATTGAAAACAGATGTTTAAAAAAATAAACATTTGTTGCAGCGAATTCCTTGATGATGATGTGATTGTGCGATGTTATGTAAAATAAACAATATTATAAAAATAAGTTAGCGCAGAAACAGATGGGTAAAAAAATAAACACTTCATTTTTGTATAATTTTTACGTAGTAAAGTGGTTATAAAATCGCGGGAGTTTTCCCATATTATACACTCTTATTTGCGGCATGTCGCAAATATCAGCTAAATTTTCCCCGTCGGGGGAATTTAAAAAAATCGATATTTGTTTTCCAATGTTTGATGTTGAGGTCGCGTTTATTAAAGTAAGTATGTTTTTAATTATTTTTAACGTACCAATAAATCCAAAAATATAATTTTTCTTGAAATCCCACTAATAGTTTAAACTCTCTAGAGTCCTATTTTGAGATTTTACAATTTTTTAATAATTTAAATAGAGAATTTGGCCCAATTTGTACAAAATACATCATCTAAATAAAGAAAAGCCTTGAAGACAATCTAATATATTTAAAATACTCTGAGGAAGCAGTGAAAACATGTCAGAGTAAATCGTAGCTTATCTTTTTGTAGATGCATCGTTTACTTATGCAATATACTTATCAATAACACTTATGTTTGAATGTTTATCTATTCCCAGTATTTACTCTAGTCTCGATGTGAGCTGTTAAGTTAAAATGTGACTGTTATTTCCGGTCAACTTTTTGTAGCAAATAAGACTCTTGTTTTCAGGCAGATCGAGCATTTAATATTTTATATTCTATTTTATTTTAGCAGAATTAGTATTCTTAGTCAGCTGATTTTTTAAACTAAAAACGCGATATAGAAAAACGTATTGGAGTAATAATAATAAAATTTAATTTAATATATCCATTTCCTTTCAATTTATCTTAAGAATAATAAATATATGTAAAAATCTTATTATATTTCAATTCTATGCCTGCAGGATAATTAGTGAATTTTATATTTGATACGCTATTGTAAGCTAAAATTAGTTTCAGCAAAAAGAATGCTTGAGTACAATAAAGAAGTGTATATTATTATATCACCTGATAATTCACAAAATCGTATTTTGCTACTATAAGACGTACAACAAAATTGATATTGTATATCAGCTATATAGCGGTTTTGTATAAGAAATATTATTGCATAGTTGCTAAAAATGGATTAATCGAGTTAGTGTTGCGATTGCGCTATCTTAAACAGTGCATCTGCTTTGCTCATTATTCCCATATCGCTCTCAATGTATCTGAAAACGGGCGCAACCTCATCCGTCGAATTCTTTTTGATAATTGTTTGGATCTCTTTCCATGTAAATGCATACAGGTTTGTCTTGCTGTTCAGCGGGCCAAAATCTAACAGCACTATTTTCTCCGGATAATCAATGATGACATCAAACACGACTAAAAATTGCAATATTGAATTATTGGCGAAATAAATGAAATGCACATACAATTTTTGCGTGGAAATTTTCCTTTAATGCGTTCTTGAAAAAATTGCGTCAGTGTTTTAATGATGTTTGGCGCTTCCTTGTTGTAATGCTCATAAAATGTAGGCCAATCTCTCGGCGTGATGCCTAAAAATAAATTAAATCAATTCGAATTCTATTGCAATTATTGATTTACCTCTTAGAATGTTATTAACGACAATGCATCGAAATTCCGATGCAGGATGTGTATTAATCCATGGTTTCAATGCAATACAAAAGTTATCGAACTTTTCATTACTGAAATCCCGAGATAATATATCAGATGCGCTAAAATACAAAAATATATCGCTTACATTGGATACTTGTAGAGTATATCCAAAACTAATAAATTTAGAATCCTAAAAATGTAGCAACATTAGCGATTAGTTCGTATTTATGTATAATTTTGCTAATTACTATTGGTGCATGCCAATTGTTTTTCACAAACGCTTGATTATTAAACGTCTTTATAGCATTTTTCAATTGGTTTTTGAAATTGTCATCACAGGCTTCTGCTAAATCTAGGTCTGACGATTCGGAACGTAGCGTTGTTAATAATTCGTCGGGTATCGAGACAATCACAGTTTCTAGGCACAAATCTTTAAAATTTTCATACCAGCTATCGACTGAGAAATCTTTTAAATCTTGATGTTCCTAAAACATATCATATTTAAATATTATGTTGCAATATTGATAAATATATGTTTATTTACAAGCATTATAAATATTTTAAGGTTATGTTTGATTTTACCACATTTTACAGGAATCTTCTTTTATAATGTTAGAGAAATCCACAACGCGGCGCCAGCCGTGCCTAGATTGAATCAATTGCAATTGTTTTTCTTTTGGTGTTAAATGTTGTTTTGTACCAATTAGTTTTTACAAAAATATTTTATTTATGGTAAGCAAATTTAATGATTTAAAATGATTTATTATGTGCCAAATGCAAACCAGTATTCAAATTGGTTACGATTAACATAAATTTATTGTCAATTCTTTTCAATTTAAAAAACCTATTTTGTATTCCAAATTAATTTTAATTTTGCGAATATATTCCAGCATAACCAAGCATAATGCAATGCAAATGAGTCGTCACATCACATCCATATTATCAAGCGTATGTATTTTACGACATGTCAGAGAAATGTTTAGCGACGATTAGTTTACACGTTGTCTATCTAATAATGCTCATCGCGGTGATTAAATTAAACAACTGATTGTAACTGTCATATGCAAGATAGGAAAGATTATGGCGCTAAATTGTAAAATTAAACATCGTAAATTAAGAAAAGTGTAAAGCTTTTGTCTTTATGAAATCAGATGATTTGCATACTTTTATAAGCAGCCGCTCTATGAAGATTATATAGTTTATAGAGCGGCTTTATAATATTTATTGTTTGCTGAGTGAGTCCTAGCAATTTATTTCTATCACATCTTTGGAAGTTTTTATTATTTGATTGGCCTGTTGTAATAACATGTATTTATAAAGTATATCACAGACGGTGGTTTTTTGCTTGTTATTTATTTGTTAATAGTAAATTGTACTTACATACTCTCTACTCTTTTTCTTTATGTGATTATGTACATTTAGTTGTCAGACAAATTCCACTATGAAAGTATTATAAGACAAACAAAATTGACAATGCTGGATGTAAAACATAAATCATCGTCTATTAATTGTTATCTAGTTGATGTTTGTTTTCACAGTAAGATCTGATCGAACATCCAGTGATAGCAATAAATACCGGAAGCTATTTTCGAGGCTTAAGTAGATAAAAACGCAGTTGCTTGTCTCAATGATGGGAATTTTTTGGGCGGCTAGTATGAGTTGAGTGTTGGGATGGTGATTCTCAGCAGGAATCTTTCATTTTTACTATTATATAATCGATTGAGAACCTGATACGAGTTCTGTTTTAGTTTTGTACACTTGTACTGGCTCACTTTATGTAAAAAAGTGAATCATTAGGTCAAACAATATTACATGCAATAGATATGTGCATATAACTTTTGTAGTTTAAGATAATATATGAAAAAGATTGTTTTTAATTTATGTATCAAAAATAACACTGTCTAAATATCATTAATTTTTTGATTGGCAGATATTCTCCGGTTTAATGATTTTGCAGTACAATACATAAATGATTTGTTTAAGCTGTTAAATTTTTTGTTGTTTGTTTAAGAAAACATAGTGGTTCCAAGAAATAGAAATCACGGGTCGTTAAATTTGCGTAATGAGCAGGCTAAAGTAAATTCTATATTTATTGAAATTAGTTAAAGTTTGAATATTTACATAGATGTTCATTTAATTGTAAATATACTTCGCAGTTACCAATTAATAAAATTTAGTAATTTTATCTTGCCCCAGCATTGTATTTACACCCATCAGAAGTTTAAATTAATTTTTTAATACCTGAGTGAAAAAAGAAATAAACGATATAAATTTTAGTTTTAAAGTTCAATGCAAGTTAGCCCAATCATATTAATTAATTAATCAATTTAAAATAAGTTAAGATGATGATAAACTTTTCGAACCTAGATATAGGACAGTAAATTATGTTCCATGTTTCAAGTAGGCTACATACTTTTTGGTTATATTGATCCTCTGAAGATGAGTTAGGAATAAAAAATTAACTTGAAACGTTGAAAATTATATAAAATTAAAGTTGTTTTACTGTTTGAAGCGAATTCATCATCTACACTTATTAAAAATTATATTTTTAGCATTCGTACATCGATTTTAAAAAAATTTAATTCATTTTGTAGCCCAAATATGCATATTATCCTTTTCATAAGACCTTTTGATGCGTACATTGAGTGAAATGAAACGTCTTGTATACAGGTGTAATACGCGTACCTAGTCTCTTCAGCAATTATTAGCTTGAAAACTAATTACATCTATTTATGTTTTAGGTAGACGAACTGCTCATTTCTTCTTCTTCTTCTAATGATTATTAAACACCCTCTACAATGAGTTTTGCTGGCTTGCTGCGTTCGAAGGAAATACCGATGTAAAAAAAACTGTTGGTGAGTTTGAAGCATTTTAAAATCACGCTACCTACACGACTTGGTGGTCTCGTATGTGAGACATAGACAAGCAAATGCGCTGATGATTTTCTACCTTCATTATATGTAATTTGAAGGGTTAGGTAGACGGAAACAAATTATAAGGGCGCTTGAAATGCATTAGTATTCTATGAATGGTGCATTTTATATATTTTTCTTAAATTACTGTGGAACATTAAATAACAAACGTAATTCATTTCTCGTCATGTAAAACAATTTTTCTTAATATTTAGTAATTGCGTCTATTTCTTGCATAGCATACATATTAGATTTTTGGTTTTTTTTAGTAAAATCATTTATGAAACCTTACGATATTGAAATTATCACCATTTTTATTTAAATAATAATAAAGCTTTATTGGTAACAACGCGATATTAACTTTTCCATAACGAATTGGAAGCGTTTTTATATAATTGCAATAGTTGACACTAATTTATGCACTAAAATCTACTACTTGACTACTTCATTTTGTTCATTACATTCATCTTTGTATAACTAAAAATTATTCTTTTATTGATCGCACTAACAACAAAAAGTTTGTTGGTTAATTATTTAGCAAAATGGTAAACAAACTTATATTAGTTTTCACGTAAACAATTTTACATTACCACACAGTAGCCAAAATTGTAACAACAGAAATTTATTTCCTCAATATTCAAAATCTTAAAATTTGTAGCATTATAATTAGATGAATTTGTAGCCGACATAGTCACTACCTTATTAGGAAGTTACTTGTTAATGGGACCATATTATTCACTATTTTGTGCTTATTAATATTTTTCTATATCGCTATTAGTCAAACTAGAGACAGTAAATATGATTTATTTTTAGTTTATAAATGCTACTTCTTCTGTGTGTTCATTATGAGAATCGATTTTGCTTTGTATTTCTATTGATATAAATTTATTTAACAAAGATTTTCAAGGCAAACAATTTCATATTTGCCATACAAAACTTTATTGTTTGATTTAAAGTGCAGAGTTTGCCTCTTCAGCAAATAAAAGAAAAGGAAAATTGTTGAATTATTAAATTTCGAAATATATTTAATGCTTGATTAGACTTACATTTAATATTATTGTGTGCGATATTAAAAGTTATGGGAAGAGACTCTGTAATGGTGTAATGGGCTTTGCTATTTCATACATCATAAATTATTCAATATATAAAAAATAATAACGATAAAATGGAGATTGTGGTTTAGTTAAATCATTTAAAACTGCGAAAGGAAGTGGTAAAATACATCATTTTCGCGTTTAGCAATTTACTTGGGAAATTCTAAAAGGAATATTATTAAAATAAACATTTGATTGTTGTGAAAATTGGATGAATTGCAAAAAAATATAGTACTAAATCAAAAATTGAAAGTTTTTAATTACGCTTCAGCAATGACACTGCAGATGTTGTACTTGTATCGTTAAATTACGTATAATATGTACTTATGTACATTATTAAACAAATCGAGGTTGGTAGAGGTCTCATGTTACCATAATTACATTTTTAATATGGAAATTAAGTAGATTCATTTGCTAAGCTACATTAATAAGAATTAAAGGTTGCATCTAAAAGCTTTCTAAAGTGAAGAAGGTAAGATGTACAAACGATACAAGTTTTCGGCTCATTCTTTTCTTTTATTTTGCGAATTTGGCTGGCTTAATGCAGCCGATTAAAGTCTAAAAACATTCTAAAAATCTTTTCGTTAAACTACCGAAACATGTCTGCAACATTCCGTAAAAATTAATTATGGAAATAAATATAAAGACAATCACATGCGCGTTTGTCAGTGAATAATTTAACAAAATCGTTTCGCGACAGAGAAGTTAATTATTAAGATAAATGTATTATAATATACAGATACAAGATATCATATTCATTTCAGACGTATTGTTTACAACAATTTTTTGCCATAATTAATTATTCCACAACCGTGTAATAATCGCGCTTACGAAATAACCCAACTTAACTTCCGAATAAATCATTCTTACGCGCTGCGAAAACAGAAGTTCTTGATGAAATATTATATTTAATAATAATCGCAGAAAAAGTGGTTGGCCTTTTCATCAAAATGTAATTTAATATAAAAAATATATTTCACACCTTCGTAATTAGCAACAAGTAACATAATTTGATGCCGACAACATTTTCTACAATCAAATTTAAATCATCGCATTGGTTCTTTATTAAGCTGTCAATCAGCGCGACTGTTATATATAATATAATAAAGTACCACATAATAATAATAATAATAATAATAAATAAAAAATATTACTTAATTTAACAGTAATGTAAATATCTATTAGATTGTTAACATGATCCATATAAACATTAAAATGGCACTAAATTCAACATTTTTTTTAAATAATTTATGATATAGGGAAAGCTATTAAAACTTGAAGTCAGAACATTGTTGATGTTTCAGGAAAATGCTAAATTAGCATTTGTATTGTCTATTTTATTTTTATCATTAATGTTTTCTTTGCCTTACTAAATAATATTTTTATTATTAAATTTTTTTCGATCTTTTGTTGGTAGCATTACCAAGAAAATGTTTATTAGTTAATTAGTAACATACTAAACGAATTTAAATACGTTTTAATGTAAATAATTTTTTCAATATTCGTAATCTGAAAGTTTGTAGAGTTATTAAATTAAAATCATCGCATTAGTTCTTTATTAAGCTGTCAATCAGCGCGACCTCTATCATAAATAAAATTGATATAATAAAGTACGACGTAATAATAATAAGAATAAAGAATGCAAGAGAACAAAATATTTTATTACTTAATTTAACAGTAATATAAATATCTATTAGATTGTTAACATGATTCATATAAATATTAAAACTTCAGTAAACTCAATGTATTTTTAAAAAAACTATCAAAATTTTAAGTCAAAACATTGGTGATGTTTCAGGAAAATGTAAAATTAGCATTTATATTATCTACTTCATTTTTATCATTAATGTTTTCTTTGCTTTACTAAATAATATTTTTATTATTAAAAATCGTCTGAGTTTTATTGGTAGCACTACCAAGAAAAAGTTTGTTATTCAATTAGTAACTTAATGTAAATAATTTTGTAACCAAAATAATAGAAATTTATTTATTTAATATTCGAAATCTGCAACTCTGTAGAGTTATTAAATTAAAATCATCGCATTAGTTCTTTATTAAGCTGTCAATCAGCGCTACCTCTATCATAGATAAAATTGATATAATAATGTACGACATAATAATAATAAGAATAAAGAATGCGAGAGAACAAAATATTTTATTACTTAATCTAACAGTAATATAAATATCTATTAGATTGTTAACATGATCCATACAAACACATTAATGTAATTCTATCACCGATATAAATTTCATATTGATGCACAAACAAAAATGAATCATGAAATTAGATGTTAAAACATCTAACAGATAAGTTGTATGACTTGCATAATTTGCTTCCTAGTAGATATGTATATAAATGGTACAGATATTTCTTATATATGCAGGCTTGGTTTCAGTTGAAGTCTGTTGGCGCTTACGACTTTATTATTATTTTCATCTAGATTTACTATCAGTTTTAATAAAATCATGTTACAGTTTATGTCACAGGCATATTATCGTATTGTATTTATTCAAATTGGTTCTTCGATATCTATTGCGGAACATTGATGATTAGAAGAGATTTCGGATAAAAATCATTAAAATATTTTATAATTTTTGTCATTATTTAAAACTCTTGTCAACGTGCTGGCAATTTATA
The DNA here is from genome assembly GCA_030264715.1 of Adinopsis sp. GC000173. Taxonomy (NCBI): domain Eukaryota; kingdom Metazoa; phylum Arthropoda; class Insecta; order Coleoptera; family Staphylinidae; genus Adinopsis; species Adinopsis sp. GC000173. Next base: position 101,596 of record JARJDW010009788.1, read on the forward strand.
ATAAAACGCCTCATTTTAGAGATGAAAAGAAATTTGAATATAGTATTGTTTATAGGACGAGATTGTTTTCTTAGAAAGTGGCTTTACAATTTCGCACTGGTTATATATTAGAGCAGGGCTGGACAATCTTTTATATGTTATATGATGGGTCAAAGTTTAGGTTTAAACATGCTAGTAGAACAAAATTTAGTTAAAAAATGAGGATTTTAATGAAAACCGTTCCTTAAATATAGGAAGATGTTAGAAAAAGTAAAATTTGACTATTTTTCATGGAATTTTTCATTTTACCCTATTTAAAAAAATGAATTGGAAGGTTTTAGAGAGGCGAAAATAGCTAGCGGGCCAAAGGTTGCCTACTCTTATATTACAGTAGTGATTGTCAAATTATACGGGACAATCCTATATTATTTTTAAGTTGCGTCTTGCTATTCGGTACGTCTTATTGTACAAAAATGCGTTATTTAAATTCATTATTGTTTTTATTCCAGGCAAGTGTTCGAAATTCCTATATTAACATTCAAGAATGGTTCAGAAACAGTTAGTAGCATTTTTGAACTGATTATTTTATTGTTCATTAAATTACATTTTTGTAGTTTTACATCATTTCTACATTACATTAAAATTATTGTATGATATTTTTTGTTTTATAGCAAACAATTTTGAATAATTTAACGATTATGAGACGATCCGAATATGAAACGACCTCTAAGCTTGGAGTTTATTTTTAGGGCAAAAAAATTAAAATTTATATATAAGCGGATTATAAAATTCTAAGGTTTTATTAAATACATTTATATTTAAATTTTTTATACACCACTTGTGTTCAATGAAAATATTATCAACTCCGAATAGTCTTCATTTGAATTTAATAAATTTATATAGTAATATTCTTTGCAAATATTTTTTCGCTCAAGTATATTGTAAGCTCGAAATTCTTTAAAACAACCTTCTCTTTTAATCAACTTAATAGGGGCATTGCTACTGTGGGCGCCTATGACTCAAAAGGCGCTGGAAAAACAAAAATATGTTAATAAATAGTTTATTTACCAACATATTGTGAGCTATCTCAAAAAATAACGAATTCATACACAAAGTTATTCATTAAATATCAACGCGTTTCGAATAACTAGTTATGTTCAATACGAACAAAAGTAAAAATAAGTTTATAAAATTACAAAGTATTGCAATTTAATGTGTTCTGCATCTTTTTGATTTGTTTTATTTAAATGTATTTATTTATTTATTTTGTTTACAGACTCGAATTTCTAACGCTATTCATTAAAACAATCTTTTTTAATACACTACTAAATTGGGGCTACTTTGGACGTCCATGACTCAAAAGACGCTGATACAACAAAAAATATGTTAATAAGTAGTTTGTTTACCAACATTTGCTGAGCTAACTCAAAAAATAACGAACTCATTCACACAAAATTTTTAATTAAATATCAGGGTTTCGAATAACTAGTCATGTTCTAGTTCATGCAGTACGAACAGAAGTTAAAATTAGTTTTGTAGTTTTGACCGAATATCTAGAATAAAATTACAAAGGATTGCAGTTTAACGTGTCCTTTATCTTTATTTTTTTTTTATTTTATATAAATGTATTCATTTATTTTGTTCACGGGCACCAGTGTAGCACGCGACGCCGCTGACTTTATACTTTTGTATTCGATAAATAATCTTAATAGAATTTCTTATAATGGCTTGACAGTGTCGTACGGTTTTTATGTTGCGAATAATTTACCTTTTATTTCAAGAATAAGAAATTGCAACGTAAATGTAAATACGCAATTTTTGTTTTATTGTTGGGCAAATTTACAATTTACAAGTCTGTTTATTTGCGATCTGTATACTACATTATTTTGTGCCAGTTTTTACCTTGGAATAATAAAAAATCGTACTTTTTTAAAAATTTTCCCTTTTGCGGTTCGTACTTGGCAATGACTAAGTATTTTATGAATAAATCATTATTTGTTCTTCTTTTTCCATCAAAGTTTGCCGTAAATAAAAAATGGAAAAAAATAAAATAATAATGCGAACTTGTATCGATGATAAAAGGTGGTTTAATCAAGTCCATTAAATTTTTGTTGAATAGGTTAATTTATTTATCTTTCATGTCGAGTTAAATTTAAGGCAATCTGCAAAAGCGTGAATATAAATTTTGCAATGCTGTCTCAAATGACTCTTGTAATTATTTGCGAGAATGTTTAATTATATAATTATTACAAATATATTTTTAATATGCACGAATAAACAAAGCAATATTATTGCATAATAATTGTTGTCAGGATAATGACATTAGAAATACGAAGAATAGATGTGGAAGGATGTGATACAAGACGATTTGTAAGTGAGAGTTGGAAGAATTTTAGTCTTATGCATATTTGATGATCGCGCTGAGAATGACAATTTTTTTTACATAATATCCAGAAAAAATAGATTGCGATTATTTGTCGGGATTTTAACATCGAATTAGTAGTTGGTAGATTTTGAAATTTGAAATTCTTTCATTTGCATATGAATAGAATGTATGTATGAAGTAATTAATAGTTGTCAAAATTCTATTTTTTCACTTTCACTATATAAAATCTGATTTGATTTTCTATTTGTATTAGATTGTATGCTAGATAAATTAAGATCATTAATATTGTAAACTAATTTATTTTTTTATTAATAAATTTATCTTGATACACGTGCCGCATTCACCGCAATTTCTTCAAGTTTCTTGTGGTTTTATTTTGCAAATCAACGTAAAATTAATTAATTTCCCAGCGTATATTTAATCTACAATATTTACTATTGAAAATTGATACTAATTTTATTTAATGTATGATAATAAATAATAAATGTGTTGGATTTATTATTAACGCGCTGAACTTGTGCTATCTACTAAACACAACTAACAATTTTCCGACTGACCAAATACCTACCATGATGATGTGGTGGACGTGTGATTGATATTATTTCAATTAAATTTTAAATTATGTATTGCGGTCACCGGTTACTGGTCGCGCGTTCTTTGTGGTGGGCTATTGAAAACAATATTACCTATTGCGTTGTTGATAATACCCTAATTATATCATCAAATTGAAATTTATTTAGAGCGTTGCTGGAAGACACACACGATTTGGATTTGGAATTGGAATTGGAATTGGAATTGGTTTGGTTGGTTTCTGCCTTAGGCCGGTTCTGGTGTTGTATAGAATATAGAATATATAGAATACCTGTACGTGTAAAAATGAGGAATAAATAGATTATAGTCAATAATACTCAACCAGTTTGCGATTGTGTGGGCGAAATGTACACACATTGAACGCGATCTCATCTCGATATCAGTCAAAGTTGATAGTCAAAGTCGCCCCAGAAGTCGTTCCTACGGCGCCTACGACACCGACAACACTTTATTTCAACCCTATTTATTACTATCATTTTATACAAGTAACACCATGTCACAATAGTATCAATCTTTATAACTTATATTGCCTCCTTTCATGTCACGTGCAACAATATGCGGAATGACAACGACAAAAGAATGATTTGTTTATTCACTTGAATTGCTATTATGATGGTTTTCAATCAATAATTCATTATATATTGACTGCTAGTAGCACCGGGGATGTATATCATTCAATTACAATTATTGTGATTTGCTAGAATGCATATTCATCATCTTAAGCATTGATCGTTACTTGCAAAGTTTGCCAGGCGCGGCCTTGAAAGACTTTTTGCTAAATTTATATTATACAAAAGTCATGGACTTATTTTTACTTTACTTTGCTTGGCTCTACTTGCCTTTGCTTTGCTTTGCTTTGCTTTTGCCGTTAATGACACCTTTTATGTGGTTTTACAATATTTTAGCCTTCATTCCATCTGCTAATTTTTGGTCTAGACATACTTTAATTTGACAATTATTTTTACCTACCAGAAATAATTTCATTTTTTTTCACTCACTTTGCCTTCTTGTTTTAGTTACAATGCAGAAATGTCCCTCTTTGTTCCATTTTTCACTCGTCTATCAATAGCGTACTTGAATTAAACAAATTTATTTAAGATTAATGTACATACTCAGGGTAATATCAAAGTTTATGTATGTTAATTTGACGATTATTTTTATTTGCTAGAAATTTTTTTATTTTTTTTAACTCACTTTGCATTCTTGTTTTAGTTTCAAAGTTTTTATTCCAATACTAAAGTCATTTATCAATAACATGTTTGAATTAAACTAAACATATTTAATATTAGTGCACATCTACCAATGACAAAGTTTACATATGTCTGTTAATTTGTCAAATTTCAGTTTTCAAGTCTCTTTGTTTTTTTGTTTTAGAATAACATTTATTGTATAATGCAGACTATATCTTCCTTTACTAAATTCAGCATACGTAAGTAAATTAAACAAAACTTAATTAATATTAATGTATAGCAATTTAAAAGTTTTTCTCTAAAAATTTGATAATGTTTATTTGCCATAGACTATTTCTATTTTGTAACTTTTCTTTAAGATATAATATAGAATTTAGCGTCTTTATTTCATTCGTAAACTTACCTATCAATAATAAACTCGTCTTAAACAAAACTTATTTAATATTAATGTACTTATTAGGCATAACAATTAATTTGACAATACGTTTACCTGCCAGAAAAAAAAACAATTTTGGAAATTATATTCCCCTTTTTAGTTACAATGCAGAAATGTATATGTATATGCTATGATTAAAGTTCCCTAGTAAAACTTCATTGAATATGAATTTATATATCTGTTAATTAGACAATTATATTTACATTTCATAAATTATTTTATTGTTTTAAAACTAACTTAGCCTTTATGTTTTTGATACAATGTAGAATTAACCGTCTTTATTCCATTAGTAAACTCACCTATCTATAACATACGTGTTTTATTTAAGATCAATATGTTTATATATATTGTAATATCAAACTTTATATCTGTGAATTTAATAATTATTTTTTCATATCAGAAATAATGTTTTTATTTACGATAAATAAATTTCTGTCTTTGTTCCATTTATAAACTTACCTATCGATAGCAGGCTTGAATGAAATTTAACTCATTTAAGATTAATGCATAGTAATATTAAAGTTCATGTCTGTTACACCAATTACCGATTTATTTTTTATGAGAACAAGTTAAAACCAACAACGCTTTTTATACTTTTGGATTGAGATGCATGTTTCCGGTTAAGAAATACTTTTACCTCAAATTTCTGGTTATTTATCAATTATCTTAATAATTTTACTGCCTCCTGTGTTTAGTTCTTTTAAATATGTAGTTAAAAAGTGTATTCGTGACTTTACTTACCGGAATAATGCTCAGCTAGATGCATATAAAGTACATTACATAGAAATGTTGTATTGAAATATAAAATAAAACAAGATTTTTTAAAATATTGTTTATTTCCATCACCATATATTATATAAATTACACAAAATATATTTCATTTACAAATAATATTATTTTACAATATATTTATTTTAGTAGATATGTTGATCCACTATCTATGTAGAAAAGCATGCTTAATCTAAGTGCCTTTACATTAATTGATTTTTACCAATAAATCAACCACTCATTGCTCATGCATAAAAAATAATAAATTCAACATCCATAACTATTGAGTATTCTTTAAGTAGATAATTATTATGTAGAATCAATTATAAGAGTAATAATCCTAATCTTAATTATTAATTTCACCCTAATATTATATACAAAAACTCATAATAATAATTATTATTGTAATATTGAAACATATATTGTAAATATTATATGAATTTTGGAGCTAATTGATTATTGATACTCGGAAAATAATAATAATAATTCATTGGCAGTTATAGAAGGCAGGAAGAAGTCGAGATTGAAATACAATATATCATTTTTTCAGCTTGATAAATTTCTTACGGGTTATTATTATTTATAATGTTAAATTAGTCCCATTCTCCAATATACATGGTACGAGGTGGATTTGGTATATAAGACCTGGTTGGAATTGGTAGTCTACCATAAATTGGATTATAAGGTGATTCTATTCCATCAGCATCTTTACATCAAACAAAATAACAAAGATAAACATTAATTATGAATATTTAATGAATTGAATAAAAGAGCATTACCGATGCCGCTTTCGTAGCTTCTTGTGTGCCACATGGGGTGTTGATGATGCATATGATGTGGGTTCATCATTGGTAAAGGTGGTGGTTGTTGACTAACAGAGAAACGTTTTGATGGAATGGCGGCATCTTTCGACTTAGATTTTGATACAAAGTTGGGAACTCTTGCACGGAATCCGCAGTAATAGGGATCATCTATTAAGCAGAAAAAAATGCAATTAGGGCGTTGACCCTCAAACAAGCGCACGGCAGCATGTGCACGGCGAATTCGTTAAAAAAAACCGTTGTTGTTACTTGTTATTTCTTATTTTATCATTTTGTCATGAATAAAGACCCCATACGGTGGAAATAATTATACGCGTTGCATTATTATTGCAATTCAGAGTTAAAGTTTAAAATGTGAGAACTGAATTGTGAATTCATTCATTGCATATGTATTTAGAAACCGCGAAGAAAAAAAAACGACTTTCGCTTTTATTTATTTTGTTTTTAAATGTAACACTAATAATAATAAAATAAAACGCAATGTGATGCACTTACCGTATTTTTTATTGTCTTTTGATTTGTCTTTACTTCTGGATGAAGGGAAAGGTTTAAGTCTACCACCTTGATCTTCATGGTCATCATAATCAGGCTGTAACAAATGAATCCGTTGTAGAGTTACATCTTTCATTTAGATGTGTTTTGCAACATTTTTCCAACTGTTTATATGTATACACATGTATGTTGTGTTATACATTTATTTACATTGCTATACGTGTATGTGTATGTATTTATTTACCTTTGGAATATCATGAGGATACATATTTTCCCTTGGAGGTAATTTTGGAGGTTTTTCGCTGCGTCGTTGTGCGTGTTGCTGGCTTTGCAAGAGAAGTTGTTCTCTGGTAGCTGCCACACTACCAGTTCCTGCAAAGCCAGAACTACCTGAACTGCCACTGCCATTTCCTGCTACGCTATACGGATCTTCATCAGGGATAGGAATACGTGGTCTATTCTTTATATCCATGATTCGTTGAACTGCAAATAGTTGTTAAATGTTAAACAAGGAAATGGTAGTTAGGATTAATGGCCGTGATAGGATGAAAGCAATGTTTAGCAACGTAGTCGCCAAGTAACTAAGTTTTATATCTGTACCTACCTGGTGGTAGTTTGGATTTGAGCATATCCATTGCGACTACGTTGATGATGAGCACCCAGATAGGACACTCCAGGAGTTCTTGTTCAGCTTTGACGAAGGCGATGGCGCTCAGACATTGACATTCCAAACGCCTACGGTCGGGATAAGCTCTTCTTAGTTCGCGATTTACATTCGATTGAAACTTTTTCATGTCAAATAACTTTACAGGCTTCTCCGGCTCGAGAGCATTTCCCGGCAATTTCAATATTTCATTACCAATCGCATTCTCATCATCCTGTCCGGTACTTTTAATGTAAACATTACACTTTGATACTCTTTTGATTAAAATGTTTCCTGCTTCGTCCATCTTTATTTTCACGCCCTAGAAAAGAAATGTCGAATGTTGTTGATAAAACAATTCTGCCGCACCTTTAACAAGATAAACTTACATGGCCAATGTGTCTTTTGTATTCTTCCGTCTTCTGGTCTCTCATAGGGTTGTCAAAGCCGCAAAGGCCAATCCTATAAAAAGAAAACAAAAAAAAAACCATACATATTAGCAAATACATACCACATTTTATTACAATACATTACATTTACGTAAATATTGTACATATTCCCTAGCACACAAACAAGCAACAACGCAGCAGTCACACACGCAGTCTACGCTGTCTACGCAAATGTGTCATACATGCAATAAATAAAACCGCACAACAAATCACAAATTTCTATAAGTGATTAATGAATGAATAGTAATTATCAAATCGTGATATAACAAGAAGGCGCCAACATCAAAACCACATACGCATACACATAATAAACTTAAGATATTCATTTTCCCGACAGACAATAAACAGCTGAAATGCGCCTTTAGAGAAAACTTTATTTAGATTTTATTCATACGTATTGGCAATTTTTTATTCATGTGTGGAAAGACAATATGTTTGTTGCTCCATTGTTTTAGAAACGATATAAATCATTGTGTTAATAGGTAATTGAGAAATTTGTCTTTGAAATAAATTTAGGTTGGAGGTATTATATTTTTGCCAGATTTGGAATCTGTAGCAATGTTATATGAGCTTTTGTGAATGTTTGTTCAACAGTTGAACAAAACTAGAAAATAAAAAGGAAAACATTCACGTTTCTATATTAACATAAGAATGCATTAACTTAGACAATTCTTGGAACATCCATATCTGTATTTGAGCTCAAATCGGCTGATATATACATAGCAATTTATAGACACCCCCGCATCTATCAACGTATCAACTAGCAACGGTTGTCATTTAAACTTTAACACTATAAGAACTTAGTTAATTCCTTCAACAATGCGACCTATGCCATCCGCAGGTCATTTCTATCAGCCAGGGTCATATCAAAATCAATTACAGTCCTACTAGAGAAAGTACATAATTCATCACGAATAGCTATTTTTATTTTCTTTCTTTCCACTTCTTTCCTTCTTTCTTTCTTTCTTTCTTTCTTTCTTTCGTATTTGAAGGAAAACAAAAAATGAGCGTTGGAGAAAAATGCGCCATCAGCGCCAGCCAGCAAGGAGAGAAAAATGTCGTTACTTATTGAAAGGAAAGTCATTTCATTCGAATGTTTAATTATTTGTTGAATGCCTTAAGAGTTGCAATATTATGGTGAAAGCGTACGCGCGCGGCGGCGTTCACAAACACAACGATATGACAATGAAGGAAATAAAGTATGAATAACTGCCCAGAACTGGGTTGATGATTGTTTAAGCTTATTTATATAATATTATTTATTTACACGAGTGTAGTTTATAGTATTTATAATGAAACTAGGTGGCCTTGTAGAAATTATGCTTATCGTAAAGTTGTAAGTCACCCGCACCTATGCAATTGCTGCCAGTTATACGTACATACATACGTAGGTATTATACACACATACTATATACACGTACAGATGCTAATATGTATATAAGTAAGTAAGTAAGTAAGTACACATTCACTTAGTTTTTTTCTTCTTTTTCTTCTTCTTCTTCTTCTTCTTTTTGTTGTTATTCAATTGAAAAGAAGAAATGAGAGAAATGAGAGAAATGAAAAGAGAGGAGGTCCAGATTCACGCATTCACGCATTCACGTATTCACGCAAAACGTCCACGTACAACACGCCGACGTTTAAGACCAAACATGCACCAATCTTTGAGTCGAGCGCATCCATTCTTTTATGCAAATTTATAATGCAGATGCAACGAACGTGTGATGTATAGGTTGTTTAACACTTACAATACGGCGCTTTGCAAAACAAAAATAAAGTACGTGCGCGTTGTTCAGAGTAGACCAGACGGCCTTGTGTAATTGCTAAGACATCTTTAACCAGCGAGCGCCGGCTGTGGTCATATCCTAAATAACCCTACTTGACTTGCAGAAGAGCTTTTATTACGGTTAGAAAGAAGCATGTCTGCCAAGTTCAAGTGAAAATGTGAAAAAGTGAAAAAGTGAAAAATATATCGCATAATATCGTAGTAAAGGAGTTAGCCAAGTTAAAGGAGTTAAAGGAGAGTTAAGGAGGTTCCGATTCTGTAATTTACAGATGATAACTGAACAAGTGGTTATTAACCACTAAATTGAACGTCAGCACACTCATTATCGGTAAAGATGAGGATAAGAGGATGAACAATAATCTCCAACACCATCGCCACTTCCAACTGTCAGTTGTTAATTACATTAGCAATCAATCGATGTAAATTAGCAAAATATATGCAAACCATTCGAAGGGTTTCGCAGTAGCTGCTGAACGAGGATTTAAATTTGCCAATAAATTAAAGTTGCGTGTTGGTGAGCTCGCGGGTGGTGCTTGTATAGATGGTGGTATAAATCATTTCGATTATATTTCTGGAAGGGTTTTCGAGTCTTGAGATAACACAAATACTTTGTGTTTACAAACAATTCATTAGCTTGGTGCTTGGTTATGGGTAGTTTATAATCGCGAGCAAACGTGCCAACTTCTCTTGTTACCTTTCGCAGATAATCATTTTTCATAGTTTGTGCATGTCCGGAGGCGTCACAGCTCACAGTCAGACTCAGTCTATTGGAACTTGTTACGAAATAAATGAATTTCCTATTTAAAGGTTTCTTTCGTTTCGTTTGTTGTTTGTCTACTCTTTACTATACGTGTACGGGTGTACGGGTGTACGGTGTACACTACATACACTACTTGCACTATATATTCTCCAATAATAATATACAATACGACTACAATATATAGAAATATAGCAAGCAGTATGTATATTGTATTATATTATACTACTATATGTATAGGCATATCGACTATGTGCAGAAATAATAACGAGTTTGTTGTGTGTTTGTTGTTGTGTTATGTGTACGACAACGATTAGAAAGGCTCCAGATGGCGACAAAGGCAGCCACAAGCAACTAGCACCCAACGTACTCTCGATACTTTTGCAATTGCTCCGCACCCACTCATTTACTATCACAATCTTTACATTTGCTAGCTTGCCGGTTGCACCGCGCAAAAAATAAACTAACCCAAAACGAAAAAACTAGAACACGACGAAACGTTTAATTTGAACAGCCAGTAAAAAAAGAACAAGTAGAAGAAGAAGAAGACGGAGAAGAAGACGAAGAAGCTACCACATAAACAGATATACATGCATACATATTTCGGAGATATGCTTCGATGCAAAGGGTCTTTTTATTTTTATCTATGATTCAATGAGTGGAGAAGCGGGCTACTTACCGGAAGCCATCGAAACCATCATCAGAGCCATTCACCGTCAAAACAGGAGCACGGGCGTATGCTTTGGCCACCCTTCTATTCCTTTCTAAAACGATTACTTTTGCCCAAATCTCATCATCAATTTGCGTCCACTTATCCAACACTTCTTGGATGTGATCCTAGAACGAAAAAAGAAAATATAGAATATAGATGCAAGTGAAATGTGCGCATTTGCACATAGAGTACTATATGTAAGGAAATCACACTAACACACTTATATACTATAAAGAACAGTTAATGCTATAATGGTATATGGTAGGCATCCTGCTAGTTAAACCGGATCGCATTACATCTTACATATTACAATATAATATCGTCTGTCATACATTTTATTCCACGTATAATTTGTTTTGATTAGACATGCATTTGTATAATTGTTTTTCATATTAATACTCGTTGTGTTTTACATTTTACAACAGCACAAGCTGTTAATCTATTAAAATTTCATCACATTTATTTTCAAATTCGTAACACATTCACGAATTAGGTTAATAATTACCTTCAAATTAGAAATGGAAACAATAAACCTTCTACATGCATCATGCATAATATTTATTATCTATGCGATAATAATATTTATATTACATTATTTACCGCAAAAAATATCATTTTTACTTTTTAGTGTTCGCTAATTGTTGCTAAACTCTGCAATATTATTCTTCACTTCACAATTGATAAATATCTATTTAAGATATTATTGAATTTACTGCTGTGTAATTAAAACTAATTGCTGCTTGTTGCATAAATTATGCTACATAATTTGTACTAAAGCTTGCGCTTACTTACTCTTTTTATGTAAGCACCAGATGATACCTATGCTAAATTTCAGTTCTATGCTTAATTATGGTTCTCAGCCAATTTAAAATTCAATTATACCAACGACAACTGGACCACTTTATCATTTTTTACGTTTTTGCCAAACGAATGATGCTGATTCGCATCACTGAAATAACTGCATATGAAATATACTTCATAAATTATTAAATTGTTATTAATGTACGTTATTAATTTAATGTCAAAAATTCGTCTGCGTTTAATAAATTTGACGAATTCTACTGTGGGGTCTGTTACGGTCTTTTTAATCATGTGGCTTTTCTTCTATCTTGCTACGCAATATATAAATACATAAACTTGATGGAAGTATAATAATAATAACAACAACAACATTGTCTAAACAATATTTGTTCACGAATTATATGAACATTTGTTGTAGTCTTTAAATTGTCTAAATGTAGAAAATGTTATATTTCTTTCATAGTTGTACAATAAAATCACTTGGGTTTTAAAATTAGCGTAAAATTACTTTAAACACTTTTTCCTAAATTTATAATAATGTGACATTTCAGTTTACTTATTTTATAGAAAGAAATGTTTCTAGCACAATAATAAGAAATGCGCAAATTTATCAAACCTTTTAAATAATTCAATATTTCCGGCAATTTATTTAAAATTATACGACAATAAACGTAGAGAATAATCATCTGTTGAGAATATAATATTCGAAATTTATTAGTATTGACACACTTTTATAATAATATTAACATAAATATTGGATTTATTATAATTTTTATCAAAAAAGACTTTCTCCTAGTTGATTTACAATTAACTATAATAAATAAACGTTTATTGGATTATCTTTAATAAAATCGATTGTAATAGAAAATGATACATTGATATTGATTTGCAGATATAAATTGATGTTTATTCTATGACAATCGAATATTAATATTATTTAATTAATTATTTTTAATGTGGCTATGGGCGACATCCACGCAACAATAAATTATACTCCCAGTTTAGTGTATCCTAGCACACACAATATACAATATATGCGAGCCGTTCTATCCTATCATTTAATGAACTAATTGACTTTTGCGTATTCAATATAAATAATAGATTTTCAATAGATAAATTATAACAACGAATTCAATTATGCGCCACATAAATAATTTGAATAAACAAGCTTTTACTTTTGATTGACAATAAAATATTGCCTTTTTAACAAAATTTATAATCTGATTTTTTTAGCACGGCTAAATAAATTATTACAGCAAAGAGAAACGTCTTCAAATTCACTATAGATTATCTTAAATTGACGTATAATCATTTCGCAACTTTAGCGTTATTTATTCGAGTGATGCTACAAATAAAATGAACACATTTCTACATTTTCTGTATGTATATTGTATGTAGAACGTGTGCATTAAGTAAAGAAACGATATTTGGTTTTGATTTACTGTTCAATCAATTATATTAAATAAGCTAGTACAGCTATGAAGATTGACCTCTATTACAAACTATTACTCAAATATGACGTTGCAAATCCATTATTTCCATTATTTCCCAAATAAAATATCTGACAACCAAAATTCTCATTTTTCAGTTTAAGGCGATCTTAGAATTCTCCAAAAATATTTGATTGAACAACGAGATAAAGAAATGGTTCAATATATAAGATGTTCTAACCAAAGTGCTTAAGTAGTTAGTACTTTACATTTTCAACTCATATTCATTCTCGAATTTCTCATTAATTGATGATAGAAAAATGGAGATATTTTCAAACAAAAATAACAAAAAAAACAAAATTTATGACCAACTAATGTTTGTTTCTTTACTTAATATACAACTGCTTTGCCAAGTAAGAAGATCTTTAATGAACTATATTTTCTATGTGCAATTTTTAAACAGTAAAAGGAATGGGAACAGTGATTTAAGAAGCTGCCACATCGTAAAACATAAAAAATAAAGTAGAAAATTTGATTTGTTGTTGGAAATTTAATTTATGTGTGTTGTGTATTACGATTATTTAACGATTTATTTTCAGAATTGAAGCATATAATGTTAGATAAAGACATTATATGGTTCTTAATGCAGAGTTTAAGGCAGTTTGTGACATTAAATTCTGATTATAGTATTTCTGCCCTTGGGCTGAACTTTTCCATAAATCTTTATTTATGCACTTGTATAGTAAAAGTCTTAAACACATTTTTTTATTGTTAATTTAACAACATTTTAATTGTATTTCAAACATTTAATATTTTTTAATATTTACTACTATATTTACTATATAGCAGTATATTCTATAGTATAACCTTTTTTGTTAATTAATTCCCATCAAAGCATGAATAAATAAATTTTCCGGAGTTTGTTTTAATTATATTGAATATGCGAGTTCGTTAAAGAATGTGATTTTTTCATGGTTTTGATGCAATTTTACAGTGTTTTGTTAACATTATAATAACATTTTAATTGTATTTTAAGTAGGAAGTATTTTGACTTTTACCATTAATGAAGTTTAAAGCCAAGAAATTTGTGGCCTAATTTTGGGAACTTATGTAAGAAATCCAGTAATAATAAATTCATTACTGCGCTCAATAATTCAAATAGTTTGTTGCCTATGAGCGACAATTATAAAGGTTATGAAAAACGCTATTATGCGTGTATTTTTGAAGTTACAATTAGTGAAACTTTTCTAGACATTGACAATGGCGAAAGCCGAAAAACAATTGCTTTGAAAAAAAATACCAACAAAACAAAATCGTTGCCTAATTAAACACACAAAAATACAAAGCTAGTTTCACTTTAATAATTGAAAAATTTAATCAAAATCTCAATTCATTTTTTATTATAATCAATTAATAGCTTTTAGAAATTGAATTGATTTTTCCACAATCTAAGCGTGATAATTTTAATTCGATATTTTTTATTTTTTCGTAAAAAAATTAGAGAATGTGTAAAGACACAAAAACGAAGTTTTCTAGTGTAACCAAAAGGTGTAATAATAGTTTTTACATAAATCATTCTACCAGAACGTAACGTAGAAAAATGTATCAAACAACTTTCTATACGAAAATTCAAGCATAAATCAAAACAATCGTTCAACATTACATTTTTTTTTAATTAATACTATAAATCTCATAATTATAATAAAAAAAATAAGGCTTGATTATCATTAATATAATGTTATAATACGTTAAAATGTGACATTTTTAGCGCCAATTTTTGTGTAGAAATATTCTTTATAAGTTTATGTGAAAAATGTGTATATAATATTGTTTCGTAGAGAATTTCTATAAAAATGTATTTTTGTTTTAATTAATGGTGTTAATGTTTACCAAAAATAAAAAAAATCACGAAATTTCATAAAAATGTATCAAACACCTTTCTATACGAAAATTCAAGCATAAATCAAAACAATCTATCAACATTACATTTTTTTAAAATAAATTAATAATATAAATCTCATAATTATAATTATCAAATAAATTAAGCAACTTGCATTACACTTGTGCATTGTTTTTTTCGGTGCTATGTTTAGTTTTACAAAATAAAAAAAATGTATTGTGCGATAGATGGGATTGATTAGAATAATGTGTCAAGGACGTTACACATTTGAGCCTCGCTGAACACACTAATGCTGAGGTGTTTGCCGAAAAGAATTCGTAATTAAAGGTCGCGAGGAAAAAACAACGTAAACGGAAAAAAATATCTAAATGTAAATATGGAGAAATGTGAAGACAATGGATGAATTGAATTTATGAATATCTTAGATGGTTCAGATAAAAATGAGCGTAAACTTAACGTAAAATACTAAATAAATAATGCATCATTGATTTATAACTATATGGGCAAAAAATGAATTATGAAAAAAAGATGCTGCGCTAAAAAACTGTATAAGATGGTGATGATTTATGTTATTAAATTTCGCATGTTGAACACGTACGTTATTTACTATATAGAATGATTCTTTTTTACACACCATCTAAAATAACAATAAATGTAGAAAGTTTTAACTATAAATTTTTTATTGTAATTAATAATAATTACCCATAAAGTTTTGTTACAAACTTTTTTTGATGGATGTTTACATTTAATAGAATAATATTTACTGTTACTCAACATTTTACACGAAACTAATTTGAGAATAATAATTTAAAGACGCTTCAAGAATTATTATATTTTTGAGAATTTGTTGAAATCCAACGTAATTACGCATTTAGTCATTTTTAAACGCAAATCTTTGCATTGAATAGTCATTTAACACACACACTCCGGAAACGGTTCATTAAAATGTTGTACAACTAATTATCATTATTTTTAAATGTAGATTAAGTTATTGCATAAGATTGTCAAAATTTTACATAATCACATAAAAAATAATCAATAAAATTGATTGTCTTTTAAATTTCAACTATTAAAATTAGAAAGTACAAATATTTTCATTTGCAAATATATAAAATTAGCTTTTATACCCGAATAAAGCGAATTTATTGGCTAAAAACAAAACATAAACTTACTTTTATGTACGTTGGTGATAAAAGCATTCTTATTAATTGTTACGACAACTAGCAAATGAAACACACGTATAGTATATTGAAATAAATACCTCTCTGTTGCTATACGATATCGTCAATTTCTTCTTTATATACCCAAGTGTCGTATAAGCGAATTTACCATAAAATTAGAGGGGATTTGCAAACATTCGACTGCGATGGAAAATTAGGTGGTGTAATTAATAATTTTAAACGTGAATAAATTAATATGTCGTGTTACAATTTTGTAGACACTGTGTATAAAAGTTGTTATAATAAACAAAATATTGCTAGACGATGTCGCCTATTTCTTCTTTATATACCTATGTTACTTACAAACCAATTTACCATAGAATTAGAGAAGACTTGCAAAACATGCAACTGCGATGGAAAATTAGGTGGTAAAATTAATAATTTTTAACGTGAATAAATTAATATGTCCTGTTACAATTTGGTAGACACTGTGTATGTAAATTGTTATAAGAAACAAAATATAGCTATACAATATCGTCTATTTCTTCTTTATATACCATAAAATTAGAGGGAACTTGCAAAACATGCGACTGCGATGGAAAATTAGGTGGTGTAATTAATAATTTTTAACGTGAATAAATTAATATGTCGTGTGTTACAATTTTGTAGACACTGTGTATATAAGTTGTTATAAGAAACAAAATTGCATTACCTTTTAAGGTGTCTGTTACATTATTGAGCATTGTTCGAAATTTGATTTATTGAAGCTTGGAAGCAATTTTGTATTGTATAACTGATCACTTGTTTATTATTATAATGCGATAAGTAAGTCTTCAAACATTCAATAAGAATCCGTATGGTAATTTTAATTGGAATGCAGTTTATGCAATCAAATTAATATGCAACCTGATTGCAATCAAATTCACTCCAAATTTGCAAGAGCTTAACAAATGTTTGATTTTATTTTATTTATCATTTGCATAAATATTAATAAGAAAACGATAATGCTTAAGCAGCATATAAATTTAATTGTATCATAATACAATAATAAAGTGCAACTATTTCTGGATACGCGAAAATGTAGGTGTATATAATGCTTTATTTGTTAATGCAAATATTCTGATTGGAATGTGGAATATTTATTGATTATACAATGAAATTAGTACTACACTTCACTCTTCAAGGCGAAGATATAAAATTCTTTTCGAAATAATTATGCACTAAATAACAATGGCAGTAGAATTAGCATAAATTATAATTAAAATTATTTTAACACCTTTTGGTGATCAGCAAATTAAAAAGGGGCGTCTTTAATCACCCACTAATAAACAAGGTGGTTATTATCATGCCAAAAACTCCAATCCTAATAAATCAGCGTATTGTAGATACACGCAAATTACGCACATTTTCTTGCTGGAATTCATAGTATAGTAGTTTATCCTCCAGTTATGTCTTATGCAAGTATTCCATGTAATAATTTTAATCAAGTGCAATTAATAGAATTTTTAAGTAGTATTAGAATCAACTTTCTATTTCTTACAATTACGTAGCCATTACGCTTTAAAAATATTCTAAAGTAAGTGTTTTTTTTTCTTTCGAAGAAAACACAAACAAAACTAGAAAAAAGTTTTCACCGCAATCTGTTTTGTTGCTTCAATTTGTTTGCTTTAACGCCTAATTGTAGAGAAAATTAGAAATGTAACGATTTTATTTTCTTCTATTTATTATAGTAATTAAAGCCAATTTTATTGTTAGCTATTTCGCAATCGGCCAAATTATTAAACACTGATTAATCAATCATTAATTATTATTGTCAAAATTTCGAAATCAAATTAATTAAAAAGCAATTACTTCGATTTGTTGAATTCAATTCAAAATGGTGTTAAAATTATAAATGATTATGGGATGTGGTTAATTAATTATGAAATTTGGAATTTGGTAAATTTCTAACAAAACCGCTTCACAAATGCTAATTAAGTGTTTAGTAATTTGTCAGTCACCTCTAATATTTGCATTTTATAGGCTTAAAAAATGTTCGAAAAAAGAAAGTTTTTTTTATTATTATTTAAATACTGTGTAATACATTTCGATAACTCCACAATCAATATATCTTAAGGCAACAACCATATTAGAAAATCAAAGATTGATTATAGATTTAAAAAATTTATGTAAATTATAAAATGCAATCCTCTTTTTTTCCTATTTCTGAATAATTAATGAGTATTGTATGAGTCTTTTAAATTCAACGATGTTATTTAATTACGTTTGGAGTTGATTACTCTACAAATGCAGAATCTACAAATTGAAAAAAGTAGAAGTAATTCTCAATTTATTGTACATACGAGTAGTTTATTTTCATTTCAATCTCATCACACATCATTAACAATGCTATTGAATGTGTGACTCATATTTTCACTATTAATTATCAGCGCAATTAAGCATCTTTGTGTGCATTACTTAATCACGCATCTTTTTTTTTCTTCTTCCTTCTTGTTTGGCGTTTTTGCGTTGATTCAATAGCCGCCGTAAAAAGCTCAAAGGTTAATTTTGCAAATGTAATTAGTTAATTACTTTATCGCCGTGTGCAACTACCTAATTTTCACTTTGCTTTATAAATCCACACCTTACCGATAATTAGAAATCGCCATTTCACATTTTACAGTTAAATAATCAAAGAAAAAAATTGCAACGACTTTTTCGTATAGTACACACGTATTGTACAATATAAACAATATGCCAGCGCTAAATTGTAGTTTGTATGTAACAGGTAGTCTTTAATTTAATTTCTAGTTGGCTAATGATAATATTCTTTACTGAAGCATTGACTACTCTATCATTTAAACATTATTGTTCAGTCATTTGTAATATTCATCAAGGGCGTATTTACCATGAGTAAATTAATTTCTGTTTTATTGAATGTGAAATATATTCTTGTTTATTGATATTGCAAATTCGTTTTTTTTTTGTTGTTGCTGTAGCTGCAGTTGTTGTTGTTTCCAATTAATTAATTACCAAACAGTAAGCTTGTTTAAACAAACCCATTAATTATTTTCATAAGCAAAAAATGAGGATTAAATTAATAAACAATGGACCGGTGTAAATGCTATTTTTATATTAGCTTGTAAAACAACTTTTAATTGTATTTATTAATTCTATTCAAACCACAAGAGTGTGTCTGTAAGTTATGGTTTCTAAGAAAAATGACATTAAAACTAATTTATTATGTGGAGTGTCATCCAAATATGACAAAAAAGTCTTCAGGGCCTTGTTGAGATTAGATTATTGAGAGCAGACTATGAAGTTTAAAATGATTTAGATCCTTTGGAATACTCACTTGCTAAGACATAAACTAACTATATTATTGTTCTTTTTTTCTAATTTCAATATAATAAGTACACATTATTATCATTAAACTGGAAATGCTTACATTCATGAACTTAGAAAATCTAAAGAAAACTTTTAGATTTCTAAACCTAAAAACATTTAATAAATGGAAATGTGATTATATAATAAATAATCCAAAGAAAACAGTTTATTGTAATTTCATAAATAAATACGACTTAAACTAATATATATTTTTTTATCTATATGCAATCAAGTAAAGTTAAGTAAAGAATATTCATTTGCTAATACATAAACCAACCATATATTGTCTTTTTCTAATTTCAATAGAATCCCTAAACATAACACACATTATTGCCATTTAACTGGAAAAAACATACAGTAATCTAGTGCTTCCATTAATGAACTTGGAAAATCTAAAGAAAACTTTTACATTTTTAAACTTAAAAACATTTAATAAATTTAAATGTGATTATATAATAAATAATCACATAAAAAACATTTTGTGTAATTTCATAATTAAATACGACTAAATCAAAATTTACGTTCTGTATTGATTTTTTATTTATATGCAATAAAGTAAATTATTATTATGAATGTTTAGAAACTTTGGTGTGTTTTAATTAAAAAATATCCTTTTTTGATTTTATCAATTTGATTATAATGAAATTTTTACGTTTAGTTATCTGAAATTTTAATCAAATCATTTAATTTAACATGGGTGAGTAAAGTAGATTTTATTTTCTCGTTTCGTATAACAAATAAATAATTGTGTTTTGTTAAGAGCGTATTCTTCAGTTCTGTATTCAGTTTGTGTTTCTTCGATTCGTTATTCTTTTGTTTTAGGCTTCATTGCATACAAATTTACATGTGTTTAGTAATTTTTTTATAGTGTGCGTGAGTGTGTGTGTCTATATGTGTGTGTGTGTGTATAAATTTGCATCAGTTGCTTTCAATGATTTTATTGTAATGTACAATCCAATTTATTTGAAATATTATCAATTGTCTTTGGTTTAATAACGGTTTTAGTTCTTTTGTACTCCACTCGCCAAGGACAATTTGAAATTGTGAACGATATTTCGACCTTGGCAAGTTTCAATTTATAACAATTGTTTTGCATAGAACAACAAAACTTTTTAATGCAACTTCTATTTTATACATATTTATTATATACTAATTGTTTTGATACATTAAACCTAACGATAAAAACAATAAATATTAATCATTAGCTTACAATACGAATACGAGTACACATTAAGAATATTTAAGTAAGTTAGTACAATATATAAGGCTGCCGACTTTACTTCATTAATTTCAGGGAAAGTTACCTAAATCATGCCGCTTAAGGAAATTCAGGTTTTTAAGGAAATAGGTAGACTGTTTTGAAAGCTCACCATATGTTTTATTAACGATAACTGTTTCATTTAGTCTAGACGTTTTTTGTAAGCTACCGCAAGAAACATATGAATGCGATTTTATCTATGATGCAACATGTGGAAGCTGAAAATTGAAAATTGCTCAGATGACCTTTAAAGAAATGTGCTCTTGTCCTTGCAAGGCACTACACTAAGCGATTCTTTCGTCAGAAATTTTGAGAGGCCAAAACGTTGATACCATCTAGTGCCGATTGTCATCTTTCAAGTGCATAACTCCCACAACAACAATTTAAAAGAAATTGTTTAATTGCGTTTTAATTTTATTTGCGTACATATTAATATTTGGGTTTTTTCTAAGCTTTATTCCGTTATTTATTAATGCAATGTACAAATATAATTCTTATTCATGTTTTTAGCACGGTATTAATCATTTTCGCCAGACAAACAAAAATTCATTCAAGTAATAGAGAAAGTGGATTTACATCCTTATAAAGCACATGATTATGACTATATAAATAAATAAGTAAATAAAAACTATTCTCTATTTTAGTTTTCCATCATTTTATAGGAATCATAATTTATCTTTTATGACACTTGCCTGTAGGTAGCAATGTCAAACATTTTATAATATACGAAATATCAAATAAATATTAATGTATTTGGGAAGTGCATAGAAATCTTTTCAATTTTGAATTTGAATAAACTACTTCCTATCAACATTTTTATTTTATAGAAAAATATATTTATGAATATGATATATGTATGAATGCTTGGTAATTTTCTAAAATAAAAATATGTCGTTTTATTGTTTCAGGAAAGTGTTTCGTAAGATTTTTTTGTTGTTGTTGTCGTTGTTGTTTGTTGTCTTGTTGTTATTCAAAACTTTCTCGCACGAGTAGAGTGACAATGTATGTTTTATTTATAATGTATCATTTTAATGATTTATTCTGTCATAAGTTTGAACAGAAAAATTAGTTTTAGAAAATAGTTATTAATGAAACTATTGTTTAGTTCTTACCACAAAAAGGTATATTTTTTCCTTGCAATACTTGAATAATATTGTGACAAAAAATTAATTCTTTAATAATGTAAAATAAAAATTGAGAATAAATTGTTAAATAATGGTATTTACTTCTGTGTAGAATAAATCTAGATTGTATTACAAATCTAAAAGTTAAGTCATCCAATAAGCGTTAAAAGTTCAAATTAATTATGACAGACTAAGCAAAATCATGGAAGCAAATTTGTTATATTTTTAGCGTCAATAGTCAATGTTTTATTATTTTCTATTATGGTATATGATAAATATTTGCTTTTTAATTTGCGTTTTTAAAAACCTCAATTTTAATCCTATAAAAAATTATGTTCTCTTTGAATAATTACAAATTTATCATTTTTCTTTTGAACTATCACTTTTCTCACTTGTGGATGTGATTGTAGTTCGATGTTTACTTATTAAGGACAGTACTAATATACCGGCGAAATTTTTAATTAGTATAATAAAAATGGAGAATAAAGTAAAATTAATATTATTTACTTCAGTCTAGAATAAACCTAAATTGTATTAAAAATCGAAAAGTTAAGTCATCTAATAAGCGTTAAAAGTAACTGATTAAAATACAGGGCAGTGAAAATTGCTCACACACAAATATTTTATATTCCATAGTTAATTATGACAGACTAAATGAAATCATGGAAGCAAATTTGTTACATTTTCACTGTCAAAAGTTAATGTTTCATTATTTACTGTTATGGTGTATCATAAATATTTGCTTTTTAATTTGCGCCTTTAAAAAAGGCCATTTTTAATCCTATAAATGCCTTAAATAATGATAACGTATGAACATGTGATTAGGAAAATGATGTTCTCTTTGAACAATTACAAATATATCACTTTCCTCACTTGTGGATGTGATTGTAGTTCGATGTTTACTAATTAAGGACAGTGCAGTAATTTGTAATTAGCAATTGTAACTGGTGCTTTGTTAGAAATGTTTAGATGTTCCCATAGAATGTCTATTTATGAATTTCTGCGCTAGGGTCATTTTTTAAAATAAGATGTATAGGATTTTTTTAGAACCCGTATAAAAGCAAAGTCGTGTAAATGAAGTAGCAATTAAATCGAGTAAATAGGTGTATACTGTAATAAAATTATCGGATAATCTACAAATATTTGTACAGAATGGTATTGTATATATATATGCAATAACAACTTTTCTTTTTTAATCAACTTTCAATTTTCTGTAGGAAGAAAAAAAACAAACTCATTGTTCGATTATTATTTATATCAAATTTTTTGTTAGTATTGCGAATAGGTCAAAATAATTTATGATTTAGCTTAATCATTGTGGAGAGTAATTAGATTAGCGCCAAATATAGAAATGCTTTAATTAACAAATTTCTATTCGATGATCGTTAGGCAATATAAACAGTTTTTTTGGCAAGCGCATTGCAATAAAATATCGTGTGTATTATTAATAGTGAAATGTTGAAAGATTCGATTTGCGGTGATGATGTTTATGCATTATAAATGAGGTGATGGATTAAGACCTTATAATGCACGTTTAGCAGATAAATCATTGCATCTTCCTGTTTAATTTATTGAATAACAATATAAATGATTATAGTATTATATAATAATATATAATGTACAGAGAGAGAGAGAGAGAAAAATTAAATGTAATTTCATCAACACATAATTTTAATCAATTTTGTTTCGACTTTTTACATTATTGTGCTTAGATGCTCACACTGGAAGTGTATTTTAAGTAATGATTATCATTAGTATAATTTTATTTAATAACCACGTTTTATTAAAATGTGAAATTTTTAGCGCTGTAATAGGAAAGCGTCAATTTTTGTTTAGAAATATTCTTTATAAGTTTATGTGAAAAATGTGTATGTAATATTGTTTCGTAGAGAATTTTTATAAAAATCTATTTTTGTTTTAATTAATGGTGTTAATGTTTGCAATTATTCATTATTTATTAATACAGTGGTATTAAAAATGAATAAATTTTGCTTAGAAATAATACTTGAAGCTGATATGAATAATAAAGTTAATGTTTGCCAAAATATGGGTCAGATGAAAAAATGCAATTGTTTGTTATTTATTAATATAGTAGTCTTAAAAATTAATTAGAAAAAGCTGCAAACAAGACGAAAATGAATGTAATAGTTTTTGGAAAAGTTTTTAAGTGGCAATTATCCTGAATAAGTAATATAATCTCATTTGTTTCATAGAGAATTTTTATAAAAATATATTTTTGTTTAAACTGTTAATGTTTACCAAAAATATTCGTCAGCTAAAATAATAAAAATAGCAAAATTTCATAAAAACGCAATTGTTCATTAATAAATTTGGCTTAGAAATAATACTTGAAGCTAATGTGAATAATAAAGTTAATACAATATTTGCCAAAATATGGGTCAGGTAAAACAGTAAAAGCAATAAAATGTCATAAAATGCAATTGTTTGTTATTTATTAATATAGTAGCTTACAAATTAATTAAAAAAAGTGTATGTAGCTGGAAACTGCACCGAAAATGAATGTAATAGTTTTTCAAGAAGTTGTTAGTGGCAATTATCCTGAATAAGTAATATCATTTCATTTAACAACCCTGTTTAATTTTTATGAACATGTGAAAAGTGCTCATTAGAAACTGCAACGAAAATACATGTAACTGAATATAAACGCGCTTATAAATGCGATGTTAAATCGTTGATGGATATTTGATATAAAACATTAAGAGCTAAGGGTGAGCATGATAAAGGGGATAATAATTTCCAACATATGAGAATGGCGCCGTTTGATTCTCCAAGGACTTAACTTACACACAAAAAAATAATAAAAAAAATTCTTTTTAATTACATCGTACATAAACGTACCTAGAGCATAAAGCCACTTGTCAGATGAAACTTACAACAAAGAAACTAGAGAAAATAATAAACAACAACAGCAAGAACCAACAACAAAAAATTTAAATATGTGTATGTGCATATACGTAGATATTTTATTTGCATTTTCATGACAAACTACTCGAGATCGTACAAAATGTTTTCAAACTGGTTCCTCTTTTCTTATCGATATCCCGCATCGCGCCTACAATATATAAATATGTATATCTATATATACATATGTGCAAAAAATCATTATTATTATCATTATTATTTATTAACTGGGCCTCGCTCTATAAACAATCAGTTTTATATCCTGCAACTTAAGGATAATTATTTTATTGATTCATACATTTAATTGCCAAGAAATTCATTTCACTCTCATTAATATAATGCTGAATATGTAATACAAAGCAACATTTTATCATCCAATTAATTTTCATGCCAATTAATATCGTATTACTCACGTTTTACTCGATTCGATAAAAAAATAAATAAAATAAAAGCCATTTTATTAATTTTATAAATGATACATCCATTCATTCATTTATTTATACATTTAATTTAATCATATTCCCAATGTTACACAATTATCTACCGATTTTTTTTTATAAAAATAAAAACGACACTTTTCATTCATTCATTCTATTGTATCATCACGTAGAAAATCGCTGGAAGTCAATAAATAATTAACACTCTAACGGAAAGCTACAATTTTATTATTTATTATTTTATATTTAATACTAATCGCTGTTGGGTGATAATTATTAAATGTCATCATCCTGTTGAAGATTATTGATTATCCTCGCGTTTCTTTACAGCGAAATTAAAAAATCATCAAAATTGACCACATCGCTTGCTTTTACTTCTAAACTAGATCTAAACCAACATTATTAAAATTGTGGTTATATCTACATACATAAATATTCCACAAATGATTTTTAATATTTTAATTCGTACATTAGGAAGCAATAAACTTGAAACAATTAAAAAAAAACTAGAATGGGTTAGGTGAACGTAACGTCATCTTGTATTTAATGAAATGACATTTTGAGCAATAATCCTTGCCTTAAGATACAAACCCACTTGAAATATTCTAGGTCTAGGAAAAATCAATGGTCAATTATGATAGAATGTATTTACTATAGTAATAATAATAACAATAACAATAACAACAACAACAACAACTGAATCAGCGACAATGTTTCTTACACAATATGTACAATAAAATAAATTTTTGCTTTTAATATTCAATAGCAGAATGTTGATGATAAGATAGTACGTGCGAAATCATAAATTCTTTTATTTTATGCGCGTTCCATTAGGAAGGTTTTATTTGAATGCATCTTATTCATCTCGTCTCGGACGGTTTTGATTTCGAGCTAAAATATTCGTCATCAATTCTAGGACACGTCTTATTTTCGTCAACACCAAAAAAATATGTATAGGTATAGTAAACAGATTATAATCGAATCATTGTTTGAATAGGGAATCTTTCATAATTGCCAATTTGAATATTTTAATCTCGCGTTTTTTTAATTTGACATGTTTATTAGTTTAGTTTGGGTGTATAATTAGCAGTCTAAAAATGTCGGCGCATTGTTTGCAACCTGCGTGTATAATATGAATGTTAAATAAAATCAATTAAATATTGCACTAATAGATGATTGAATAATTAAATACATAACCTACATATGATTTCTTTATATAAATTTTAAAGGTTAAGTATTAAGTATGATATCCATGAATGATCTACTAACCAAATGTCAAAATTGATTTAAATTATGCTGTAGAAGGAAACAGATAATAGAAATTTCCTATTGTACATAAAATAAATTATATATTTATAAACTAAACATATATTTGTTGCGAAATTTTAAAATCAATAATTATCAAAAATTTTTATTTATATTATCTATTGTATTGTAATGAGATTTCTCAATCCACATTTTACTTTACGGTATGAATATTTTTTCTGAAAAAATCATACGATTAGCAAATCAATGACATAAGCAATTGATTTAATATACAATATGATCGTAAAACACCGAAATAAAAAAACGCGTATGAATATCAAATACCTTCAAGTAGTAGTCATTATACGGATTCTGAATCAATTCACGTTTATTGTACGAGATGAATAAGTGCTATATAATTTATGTGCTACAAATTATTAACAAATAACATTTCAAATGTATTGAGCTGTTGCTAGTTTTGCAAGTTGAAAATAAAAATTCAATACTTGATAAATGATAAACATTTCTTGAATTATGGATCGCGTTGTGTTTAGATATTTTAATCCAGTGATCATCCATCAAAATATGCTGCTTTTATATTTGCTAATATGTATTTATAAATAGATATGCGTATGTATATTTGAAGGAGCAATTATACAAAAAATGTTAATGCCATAGATACATTGATAAATATTGAATTAAAAAGTAGATCGTTCAGAGTTGCATGTACTTTCATACAATTTACAATGTGAAATTTGCAAAAATATTAATAATTCATAAAATATCGTAGGTGGAAGAAAGTTTATCAAAATGTGAATTGTTTTAGCAAATATTGATGATGCATAATTACACATTGTTGATTTGAGTGTACTACATTGTGTATACTGGCATTTCGTTTATTGTTTCTCTGCATCTCAACAAAAATGGTACAGAATTTCGACATTATACTGCTTTTGCAAAAAAGAATAGGGAAGTTAACCAGATTTTTTATAGAAAAATAATAACATTGAAATGTAGCCCAATACGCTAAAAGAGATGGTAGAGTAATCTTTCAGCACAACAATACTCGGCCACTCGCTTTGCCATATATCGCAAAAATTGGGATTGTGTTTTATCCCCCCGCTGTATTCATTAAACATTGTTCCTTCAGATAACCACTTGTTTTGGTCGATGGCCTATGACTTAGCAAAGCAGCATTATACATTTTTCGAACGAGCCAAAAACTAGGGCAATTTTTAGATTGAGTAAAAAAACGAAAAAAAGACAGGCACAGATTTCGTACGCGGCCTAAAAGATGGGACAAAAATCGTGGTTAAAGAAGGATACTACGTTATATAAGATTAATTAATTAATTTGTATGAACGAAGCTCTCTAAATTACAATAAAAAGTGTAAAAACTTATTAATAGACCTTATAGAAGGATCATAAAATTAGTATAGAAAGAAGAATAGAATAGGTTGAAGAATTAAAGATTATTTGAAATTTGAAAAAGTTTTAGAAAGTGAAAAATCACCCTAAATTATAAAGAATTTTCCATACGTAAATATACTCTAAAAGATCATAGATAATCATAAATTTAAATGTTATCTATGTAGTGTGATTGGATTAAATTTATTAGTAAATCCTTATAAATTTGAATAATATATCTAATTTAAAGTAGATATAATATATGATTACATCAATTTATAATAATTAACAAACAGAATGTGTAATGAATTGTTTGTTAATGTAAACTATTCAGCATTCAACTATTGAATATAGATTTATTGAACATTCCAAACAAATTTGAAATAACAAATAATAAATGGATCTCATTAATTTTTAAGCTGCAGGGGTTTACAAAACACACATAAGAATAATTGCATCAAATCATCGTTTCATTCATCAAAATTCTTATCAACTAATACAAGAAGAGTTTTGCACCATCTAATTGCAACGAATATCATTAATCATTGCCAAAATAATAAAAAGTATAAATAATAATAACAACAATAAAAGATTTTATGTTTCTTTCATCGCTATTTTATCGTGCATCAGATTTTTTAGCAAAGTCATTCAATTTGAATGTGCATAAAGACGAAAATAAAATAAAAAATCATTCAATTATGATGGTATGAGATGGTCACTATAAAAAGGATATAAGAAAAATTGATTTATATATGAAACAACAACCACTAAGAAAAACATATTGGATTTATAACCCTCTCTCAATTCAACTCTCATCTTATATTGTATACGTACACGTATAATACAATGTATTATAATCAAAATGTTTATTTGATACATTTTAAACACGATGTTAAAAAAATCATTTTTATTTTGAGATGAGGCAACTTAGCAATTTTAATTTTAATTGAGATTGATTGAGATTATAGTGTATTAAAAAATAGAATTTCATCAAAATTCATTTAAATAATTATCAGTCCATGTTGAAATATTTAACATTTATTAAAATTATTTATATACATTAAAGATGTGGCAATTTCTACAGATTTTTTCTTCTTGCCTTCATTAATAGATTACTTATGAGTAACATCTTTTGACGATATTTGATTAGGATTGAATCTGAACTTCTTTGAAATAAATTAAATTTATGATTTATGTGTATTATAAATTTTAATGAAATTATTGCAAAATCAAATTTATTAATGCATTCTCCAATTGCTCAATCACAATAATAAGTATATTAGCTTGTTAATAATAATGAAAGTGGAGAGGAAATGCTCACATTTATTCAATTAATTACTAAATTTAACCTCATTATAAATCTAAATTTTAATTATACTTATGTATCAAACCATCAAAATGTCAGTTTATTCGCTTATTTAATTAAATATAATTTAAAATATCGTAATAAATTTACATCTGGTTATTATTTATATGCAATGCTGTTTTTATGAATTTAAACGTCGATTAATCATTGTTTGCTTTGAAAATGTTTGTTTAAATAGTTTTAGCGGTCATAATAATTACCTTATCTCTATGATTACTTATGCAGAATAATAATTAAAAAAAAAACTTTCTGTTAAAATGTAATTAAGGTCCTTGTATGTGAAAATTACTCATTATGAAATGGAATTTTGTAACATAATATGCGAATGTGTAAACGTAATGTTAAAATGCTGATGGATATTTGATATAAAACGAAATGAAAACATTGAGATTTAAGGGTGAGGATGATTAAAGAGATAATCATTGTCAACATGCAAGAATGATGCTATTTGATTCTCCAAGGACGAGGAAAAAATGATCACATTGCGCATGGACATTTCTTAAACCATGAAACATATAAAACATCACATTGCATTGCATGATCATTTTTTCTGCTAATCTGTATTATGATCATGCATCTATTAAATTACAATATTTATAAAAACAAACTGTATTTCTACTTCTACTATATTCATACTATATTGCATGACTGTATTTTGCAATATTTCATAGTAGATAAAAACTTAGATATAAAAATATATTAAAGCTAGTTAAAAATCTGTCTAACTCACTGACTTTCAAAACTTTTAGCAGGATATTAAAAACTGAAATATTTATTATTTATTAATGAATGAGTGCATGAATTAATGAACAATGTAAAGTAGAGAAGAAGAAGAAGCAACTAAAAGAGTGGACATTTATCTAAAATATTATTAAAGTACTGTATAAACAAAGTATCAAAAAGTATAATTCTTTAATTTTTGTTTATTTTACTATTTACACTTCTACTTAAAGTTTAAGCGCAGTAAAAAAATGAAAAAGTTTGGAAATTATTTGTCGAACTTGAGTTATAATTATTATGTGTGTTCCAAGTGTTTCTTAAGGATTAACATTGGCGATGAGTCTAAAAAATAATGCACAATTATGTCTCAGTAAGTGTCATTTAACTTTTGTTTTAATGCTTGACTCATTTTAATTTATACGTCCATTCATAACCTTTTGGCTTTAGAACAAAATTAGCAAAAGGATACTAAGGGTCGAAAAAATAAATGAATATAACAAGTATTAAACAATGTAAAAGAAGAAGACGAAGAAACTAGGAGGGTGGAAATTTGTCTAAAATATTGTTAAAGTATAAACAAAGTATCATACTGTATAATTTTTTGATTTTTGTTTATTTTACTATTTAAACTTTTACTTAAGGTCAAGGTGCATTATAAAAATGAAGACGTTTGGGATTTATTTGTCAAATTTGTAACTATAGCTGTTCCAGGTGTCTTTCAATAAATAACATTGGCGATGAGTCTAAAAAATAATGCACAATTATGTCTCGGTAAGTGTCATTTAACTTTTGTTGTAATGCTTGACTTATTTTACTTTATACGTCCATTCATAACTTTTTGGCTTTAGAAGAAAATTAGCGAAAGGATACTAAGGGTTCTTTGTTACTATCATCAAACTAGCTAATAATAAGTGGTGTAGCGGTATGTATACTAAATGTAAGTTAATTAATTATTGTAATAAAATAAAAAAATTTCTTCGAGAATATAAGTATATGAGACTTCAATTTAGATATAAGTACCACCTTTAAAATACGTATAATTATCTTTTATTTAAATATTTCATTGCGTTTGAGTGTTCATCACAAATATAGCAAAAAATTGTATGATAAAGCATCAAGGCAAATTGATCTACCACTTGATGTTCGTAGAAGGTTGATGAAATTTCTTCAACATTGCGCTTCAAAGTCAAGGATTTATTGAAATCTACCTTTTCATAATTGATGATATTGATATTTAAGTGTAAAATTTATTTATTAGCGAAATCACGTCGTCAAGTATCACGTAGCGGTTGTAAAACATGGCAGGCCAAATATGTGCGAATTAAATTTATATAATACAAGCGTTTATAAGGAACATTAAAAATAGAAATTGTTGTAATTGTAGGTAAACATAACACCATGTCGATTGCAATCAAAAACGATTTATTATTTTAGACATACGATAAGTTTCCTTCATGGCATAGTTATTCAACAATCTGGTTGTTACAAATACAGAAAATACGTGCTAGTTCTGGTACAATTATGCAATTTTATAGAACTAAAAAAATGTATATGTATTACTTATATACCTATACATTGTCGCTGTGTCTGCTCGTGCGAGAAAGTTTTTTGAATAACATCTAGCATTACATTACGAAATACTTTCTTGAAACAATAAAATTGCTAAAAATTTAACTAATAATTTAGTTGAATTAGCATTGCAATTGTGAATGTTCTGATTTTTATTTGAAAATTATATACTATACAAGTAATGTTTATTGCTGTCCAATTTTGATCAATCAAAATCTAGGCTTCAATTAAATGCAATTTTAAAATTTAACTAACTTATTGTACAAATCAACTCTCAATTGTAATTTAAATTCGTAATTGCAGTATAACACCATTTATTTTGTTGTGCATTAGCAATTAATCTTGAGAATCTAATAAATTGAATAATTTCTAATTAACTCTAATGCATTCTATATGTTCTATCTAGGTAGTATATATTATTCCGAAAGCTTAATTATTTTTTTTATGAAGCATTAAACATCCAATTTGATTGGGATAGAAATAAATAATTTCGTAATGATGAAAATGGATTTTTGTGGTTGCTTATGAATATTTCCACATATCATAATAATTAGATAGCTTAATGAAATCAAAAAGAAAATAAAAATCTGATCTAGGTCTGTCAAGATGCACAGCGTGAATAACTTGCCTTAAAAAAAGTAAATTATTTGTGTAATAAATGATTATAGCATTTATCATTGTCATAGAAGCGTTTACGTAACATCGTATCTTATGAACTGTTAGTTGCATATTAATTGAAATTTGTTGTTATTAAATTACAAAGAAATAAACATCTTTAGTGATTCTTGCTTTATAACATCATCAATCACATATGTACACGTATGATTCGAGAAAACAAGAAAAATATTTTTGTTTGTGTATAAAAATGCATTCTAGGTAGTGTCAAAATTGATTAGCATTTTATTAAAAATACTAAAACAAAAAATAAATGGAGGTGATCCCTAATTGTTTGCAGTAAATTCCATTGTGTCGTTGATTTGATTCATGGAAACCTATACGTTTTAATAATGGTGCAATTTAATGACCCAATAAACAATAATTTTATTTAGTATACACCCTCAAGGAGAAACACAATTTGTCACGACAATCGTGCTCTTTATAATAAATACACACAGACAAAAATATAATAACACTAGAGCTAAAAATTGTGACTTACTGGTCATATGTTAAGTATGGTGAAATGTATTTTGCAGCCAACTTTCACTTATTATAAGTGAATGGCTTTAAAATTAGGTTCCGTTTAAAGATAAAAAGATATTTTGTGTTTGTTGGTTATGAATAATATTATTTATTTATTAATAGATAGCTTTTTTAAACGGTCAGGCATCGAGTATCGACAATAGATTCGAGTGGTGCTTGAGAGATGCATCAAAACAAAAAATCTTACTTTCAAATATTTTCATTATCGCATTCAACACGTTGTTTTGTGCAATTTGTATGTGATTTTTCATCGAATAAAATCGTGCTCGTTTTTATTAACCTAATAGCGATCAACGATGAATTCATTCATCTTTTTTAATTATAGTTTCTGTATATTTACCTCATTTGACTAAAGTATAGTAATTAATGTATACCGCATATTGTACTCTCATATTGTCGGCAAACGGCTTATAATTTCGTCAAAATGATCATTATTTATGTTCAGCGATCTATTGATGAGTTCATCCTTTTGCAAAATAACCCAACGATTAGCCTAAAATTGAAATTGAAGGGATTTATTTAGATTTTGTGGAATATTCGCAATCCTAATAACCGAATCACACACTTATTCATTATCATATAGCGCCCTATAATTATCTGTATTGGTGTATGATGATGGAACAGCGTGCAGAAATAAATAGCTGATGAAAATTTCACCTAGAAAGCGCGCAGACAGTTTAAGACGTTATCACTTGGCAATTTTATTTATAAGCTTTCATGTTTATTATATTACAATATTAAGAATTGATAAATAAAATGATATGTTTGTAAGCACAATATGTATTGCGATATATTGTAAGTACTTAATTATTGCTAAGTTCATTTAGAAATAAATATACCATATTGTATTGTTCTGAAAAGATGAATGATAAAAAATGATAATTCATTGCAAATAATGAAACAATATTAAGTAATACACGTATATATTGTATTATAGTATAGTAAATGAAAATAAAAATTTCTGATTGGATAACAATAACAAATATTAATTAGTAGGATTTTATGTTGAGTAATATTAACTTATAGCACCTTAAAGTTATCAAATATTAGTATCTACAAGTTAAGTACCCCTATAAAATATATTCATTATTTTATTACTACAAATGCATTATTCAGATGGTCATAAGTACGTACTTACATATGCACATTTAGCCATATGACTATGGTTGCATCTTTTTAATGTCATAAATAATATCGTACATTACTTTTGACATAATCCTTTATTTTATTTAGCTTATAATATCAAGTTTAGCATATAAATATCCAGACTCCCTTATGTCACGACATAAATTTTAAAGACTTCTATTTGTATGTAGAATATAAAATATAAAAATGCTCAACGCAACGGCAAGATGAGATTGCACCTTACTAAAAATCTCAACTTGACAATGACAGCCCAAAATAGATTTAAACAACACGAAAATAAATGCATTGTGTACGAAAGAAATTTTTATCGTTTAATATTACTCATGTGGATTTATAAAAGTGAATAAATGGCAAGTTATTTATATATGTTCAAAAAAGAAAGAAACAATTTGTAATGTGATATCTAAACTTGGACATGACATAAAAATAAGTGATGTATGAGTTTTTGTATCAGCAGGATGCGCTCTAGAAAACGTTTTGATTCGCCGCAAATTTGCTATATCAAACCATGCAATTTATAATACACAACAGATAATATTATACTTTTTTCATTATAATCCATTATATCTATAGAAGCTTACACCAAATGTCAGTTTCTATATTATTTATTCAACAATATTTCATCTTTCTTCACTTCATCCATACCTCATAATCGCCTCGTCTCGACACTTTCAACCACTAATTTTTCATTTGAATCATTTTATTATTCAAAATATTTTTGCACATGGCACATTCATTTATTTTCAATTTCTTAAATGGTATTATTAATTAATCTATCATGTTTATAGTATTTAAATGTAACAATAAATTTTATTGGGCAAATTAAAAGGGAAAGAATTTTTGGCATTTTAACTAAATAAGCTAAAAACAAGACAAATAAAATTTAACTAGTAAATTTTTTCTAATACTTTATCAATCTGCCATTTATAGTTTATTTACAAGAAGTAATAAATTCAATCTAAATTTCTCATCTGGCTTCATTTAAAATTGCAGTGTAATTAGACTGATTAAAACGAAATAGAAATTTTGGTATCTTTATAAAATGAGATAAAAACAATTAATTCAATTCAATTGAACTAGTTAAAATAATAGAATCACTTCAGAAAAATTTGTAAACGATTCGTTTATAAATTGAACTAGAAAAATTTAAATAAAAAAATTAAAATGTTTATCTGTCTATTTAGTATTATTTTATTTACAAGAAGCAATAAATTCAATCTAAATTTCTCATCTTGTTCTATTCAAAATTGCAGTGTAATTAGACTGATTAAAAAGGAATAGAAATTTTGGCATGAAATAAAGACAACTAATTCAATTCAAATAGAAGAATAAGTAAACGATACGCTTATAAATTGAACTAGAAAATTATTAAACAAAAAAAATAATTGATCTGTTTATTTAGTATTTAGTATTATTTTATTTACAAGAAGCAATAAATGTACTCTAAATTTCTCATCTGGTTTCATTTAAAATTGCTTTGTAATTAGACTAATTAAAAAGGAATAGAAATTTTGGCACCTTTACAAAATGCAATAAAGACAATTAATTCAATTATTCCAGAAAAATAAGGACTAAAAAATTTTAAACAAAAAAAACTAAATACTCTATCTGTCTATTTAGTATTAAGTATTATTTTATTTACAAGAAGCAATAAATTTAATCTAAATTTCTCATCTGGTTCAATTCAAAATTACAGTGTTATTAGTGTTATGATTAAAAAGCAAGAAAATCGACGAGTTAAAATAAAATGAAAATGTGCAATGAGGTTAAATTTAGAACAATTTTTTAACGTTTATTATTAAGTACGGTTAGGTGGCTTATTATAGATCCATATAGAACCTAGAATGTGCAAAGTCGCAAAGTAACCGACAAGGACGTTGTTATAACGGAAAAGATGCCGTGAGCGAACTGAACACATTGTTTTGCATTATATACGCTCAGACAATAAATAGATATCCTCTCACTGTGTCACAAAATGACTTCAATTTCTCTTTCACTGTCTTACATTCGTACAGTAAATCTATCACATCATTTTACTTCTTGTTTATTCATTTCTTATTACATACTACCAAAAATAAATTGTCCTCAATTTCTTTAACATATAAACATCATTTTCATGCAATATCATCAAGGACATTATGCTTTATAAATCCATAAAGATTATTTATTAGCCAGCGAGTAGTACATTAGGGAGTTTTTTATATGTACATATTTATATACATTACCTACAATCTAACAATACATTAGTTAGCATTGAAATTTTCTTGAAACGTTGAAAATTCTACATTAAAAACATATCACGAATTCAATAAAAAAATTCCATTCAGTTCATCCGATTTTTTAATATATAAATAACGTAATCGTGAAATTCCAAATTAAACCATTTATGATATTATAGTTTCTCACTTCCATCATTACATACATATCTATGTATAATACTTTTTACCTTAACATGACAATACAACACTTGTATGTAATGTGAAAATTAATAAATTTATAGATAATTGAAAAGTAAACGTCAGATTATTAA
The DNA here is from genome assembly GCA_030264715.1 of Adinopsis sp. GC000173. Lineage (NCBI taxonomy): Eukaryota > Metazoa > Arthropoda > Insecta > Coleoptera > Staphylinidae > Adinopsis > Adinopsis sp. GC000173. The sequence continues at coordinate 138,184 of JARJDW010009788.1, forward strand.
TTACAGAAATATGTAGGTATACTTTGTGGTGATTATAATTATGTTTAAAATTAAATACGATTTTGTTATTTGTTTTTATGATTAGTAATAGTAAACAATGTTAATACATATGAACTTTCATTTATAGCTATTAAGTTATTATTTAATAGATCGCAAGGTCGTTCGAACAAATCTAGTTTTTGACTTGTAAGCACAACACTAATATGGTTATTAAGCATTAAAAAACACGAAATTGGTTATTAATTAATATTATCTAGCACAGATTTGTTTAAAAACATATGTTCTTGCTTCTAGTTAGATAATAATCTACAAACATTATTTATTGCGTGCTACTATGATATTGTGAATTTCATTTAGCGAACAACTTTTTAAGTGCACATAGTTTTTTTACTTTAAAAGTCTACGTCAGTGATAGCCAAAGGGTTCGTTGTGTTGACACCGTATTCGTCGATCAAATTTAGTCTAAATGTATAAATACAATAACAAAGTATAAAATATCCAATTTATATTCGTCCTTTTAGGTGGCAGTGTGAAAATTATAAGTTTAAAAGTCGCCGTGTCAATTTCTTAAATCAGGGGTGGGCAATTATTTTTTATAGGCGGGCCACATGACTTTCTTTATAATGATTATTATTTACATCATTGGGAAGCAGAATCACATAAGAATTCATAGTCACAAATGTTTACCTCAAGTACTAAAGAAGTAACTAACTTAAGATATCCCTTATGTCACCAAATATTCATGTGCGTCTATGGGTTGTCATGTGATTTTGATTCCCAAGAAAATTCCCTAACAATCTTACAGCCCAAACGCGTAATTTAAAGTCAACATTTCAAAAGAAAAGCATTCTTATCACGGCACGTATGTACAATTTTCGTATAATATTCAACATTAAAATCGACAATGATTAAATTAATGGATAGTATGAAATTTCATAATATCATTAATAAGTATTTGTAAATTATGAGTAAATTTTGTTGTTAAAATCCTTAATAATGTTGATCCCTAATAGAGATTTTTAATGAGATTTATTAATTAATTTTTAATTTTCTCGATTCATTGGTAGTTTTATAGGTATTTATAAAAATGGAGAACTCGCCCCCTTTCATCCCCATAAAATCAACTTATATTCGAGATGCGACTTTCGGGCATGAAACATTTTCGATAGCATTCTGAACGCTTCAACTTTTTTATTTTGAATGAAAATTAATCGCGGACCGTATTCCGCATTTGCCCACCCCTGTCTTAAATTAAAAAAGCACCGCAACTATAAATAGTTTTGGGAACCACTGGTCTACGTAATATTGAAACATAGTTACTTGAAATAGCTGATAACGGCTCGACATTCCGAGTACAAACCTGTAAATAAACAAAACAAACAATAAATTAATAAATATGGTTAAATCTGATTGTTATATTTAAATCGCTTAAACTGATTATCACGTTACTAATATTAATTAAAATTACGTAATAGAGAATGAACTTTACAAAGTAATTAATTATACATACATGCGGTAAAATCTTAATTGTTTTATATCGCTAATTGAACATGACTTGTGTTACACACGGAAGATTTTAAAAGACCAAAAAGCGACCTTGCAATTTTCAATCAAATTGCAATCAATCACTACAACATTCACAATATATATAAATATAATAAATATTTCATATTTATTGGTTGTACGGTAAATTTTTATGCTCACATTTATAATAAATTTTATCATCTTTTGTATATTTTTATTACACTTTTTATAAGAGCGAATTATACAATCTGCATATCTTCCAAAGAATTTATGCATCGCGCAAGGCTTCAAATTAATTTACAAGGATGCATAATTTGTAATAAGATTATTATATTAATATTTTGGTTGGTATTGAAAGATTAAATTTATCGAATGTTTAACTCAACGCATTGTAATTATTTATTATGCAAAAAGCGTGATAAAATCTGAAATTGTTTGGATGCAGATTGTGAACGTGAAAATATTTTTATGATTTGTTAACTTAAAATATTTGTATACCTACCAACAAATTAACTTATATAAACGCGCAATTATTTCTTGTGTTAAGGAAGAAATTATTGCGTTTGTTACACCCCATTTAATAATAACTTTCGTAACAAAAATTTACATTTTGTTTTTGCTACATTAAATTTACAAAATGTAGTACGTATAGAAAATGTTCTAATTTTGTTTTGTTTTTTTATTTCATTGAATCGCTGGCATCATGCAATCATTATTAATAATATGTGTTGGCAGTTATAGAATAAGCATTACATGAGTATATTGTTTTAAATTACATTAAATACTAAAAATGATAGAGTTTATGGTTAAGTTGTAAAGCCAAAAGATGTGTGATGTAATTTATGGCAATATTGATCCTTGAACATTTATAAAGTTACAATTACTTTCAATTCAAGTGTATGTGAAGGCATACTTTTACTAAACTGGAATTTTTAAATTACTAGAAATACGAATAATAAAACATATGCATATTGAATAATAATAATAAACATTACGCTTCTTATATTGTGCCTATACATATTATATCATTTCATTTGAATTTCTTACAACAATAACAATCCAATTATTTTTACAGTTCATTTTGTAAATAGCCTCACTTTTAGTATGGCAATTAAAGGTAGCATCTGAAATAATCTTTATACTGATGTAACGTTTTTCTACTGGATGGCTTTTATAGTATTTTTATGCTAATAAAAAGGCTATAAATTAGATAAGTATTGATTTATGAAATAACCAAATTGATGTAAATAAAAATGTGTTAATAAAATATGTCAAAAAGATTATAAAATACGAATAATTTCCTGGTTTGTTGTCTCAATTTGCTAGAGAATCTTATTTAGGAGAATCATTAACATAAACTAAACCAATATTATTTAAATGTCACTTTTCACAAGCAATTTTTGAATTGATCTAGAACACTTTTCTAAATGACCTTTTCAAGCATCATGTAGATTATTTAATTACATCCTACATTGTTTTATATCTTGAAATGAAATTTAAGCAAAATAAATTTGAATATCTAAATGTCAGATTATTTATTTTTTAAAAGTTTTTGCAAGTCACATTTAAAATAAGCATAGATAATTATTAATTATAGTGTTTAAAGAAATTTATTGACTTGGCTTTACTTTACACCTTACAGAATGGAAATAAATTATATAATTATCAATAATAAATATCAGTGATTGAAAATATTGGATAAATATTAAATTTCCTGGTTGATATTACATTTTTGCGCCAGTTTATTGTCAGTTTCTATATTTTTTTTTTCATTTCATTCATACCTCATAATCGCCTCTTCTCGACACTTTCCACCACTAATTTTTCATTATTATCATTTTCTTATTTAAAATATTTTTGCATGGCACATTCATTTATTTCCAATTTCTTCAATGAAATTATAAGCTCATAACATTTTATTCCAAATAATAAATATTAATATATCATATTTATATGTAACAATAAATTTTTAATCCAAATTTCTCATCTTGTTTGATTTAAAATAGCAGTGTTATTGGGCTGATTAAAAAGGGAAAAAGTTTTTGGCATTTTAACAAAGTAAGATAAAGACAAAAAAAATATTTAAAATAAGCATAGATAATTATTAATTATAGTGTTTATATAAATTTATTGATTTGGCTTTACTTTACACCTTACAGAATGGACATAAATTATATAATTATCAATAATAAATATCAGTGATTGAAAATATTGGATAAATATTAAATTTCCTGGTTGATATTGTATCTTTGCGCCAGTTTATTGTGATATTTTATTTTATTCCCTAAGCGTTCCGCATTATGTTGCTATAAAAACTATTTATTTGATATAAAATTTATCGAAAAGAATGATTATATTATATAATTAATTATAACCGTTTGAGTTATGAAAGACAAAATTTTATTATGATGTACGGTTTATCAGTAATAAAAATCAATTATTTGTAAAAAAATCTAATGATATAATCAATGAATTAAGTTTCATAGTAAATAATTTTCTATATTCATCAAAAACTTTCATATTTTAAATAAATAAATAAAGATAATTCTACTATTTATTTAGCAAAGTTATGTTAAAATAAATTATATAATTATGCATGCTCGTACATATTGTGAAACAAGTAATAATTTATCAATAATAAAAATCAATGATTATAAGAAGAGTTGATGATAATTTCCTGGTTGTTATCTTCATTTATTGTCAAATAATGTAACGGATTTACTTTTCCATCTGTAGGTACATAATAGCAGCATAATCTGTTATTATGGAAATCTGCATTTTCCGTATATGAATTTTTAATTACTCTCGTGATAAATTAAGTGGAAAAAGTAATTCTCTTCTCGCAAGGAAAGTACTTTTAATTGTTCGTTTTCGTATGTGCATAAAATGATGATTAAATATTATCATACTGAAAATGTAAATTATTCGCGAAAATAAAAAAACAAATACTTTCTAAACGCGATTAATAAATGGCTAAATTCACTTACGGCAAAATGAGCAAATTAAGAACGTATTTGCATCAACTGATAAAAAAAACATTCATTTGCATATCTATTTTTAACCACTTTACGAGATTACAATTTAATAATAAAATAAATTGTTACTAATTGCGCATTTTATTCACACGCACGGTGGATTTTTATGTCCTTTATTAGATCATTTTATTAATTGTATTAAACATTATTGATGGTGTAAAGTTTCCAACACTTGATACACTTTATAAATTATTATAATTACATGTATCATTTAATTAAATGCTATGTACACTTAAATTATGGCTTGTTCATTTAAAAATAGATAAATTTACATAAACGTATAAGACAAATATTTTATGTAGGTGCATCATTACATCTTTACATATTTAATTTTAGCCTTTAATTACAAGCTAATAAAATATATGGGAAAATAAACTGGTAACTATATAAATATACTTCATAATCATAAAATCTTTTCGATAATAAATCTAATTATCTACTTGTAATGGCCGTTAATAAAAAAATAATTGAATGATTGAATTCACTAAAATTAACACATGTAAGTAAGTAGCTAGAATTATTTTTTAATTCCATTTCGAATATAATTTACATATTGAATCATTATTGGAAAATAAATGCAATGTTGTTATTGTATTATTAAATGCTTAGTTTACTGTAAGGTAAGTGACAATGTAACTAAATAAATATACTTCATAATTATAGAATCTTTTCGATAATATCTCTAGTTATCTACTTGTAATAGCCGTTAATAAAAAAATAATTGAATGATTGAATTTACTAAAATTAAAACAAGTAAGTAGCTGGAATCATTTTTAAATTCCATTTCGAATTATAATCGAATATAATTTGCATATTGAATCATTATTAGAAAATAAATGCAATTTTGTCATTGTATTATTAAATGCATAGTTTACTGTAAGGAAAGTGACAATGTACCTAGATAAAGTATGTAACATATTTAAATGATTAGAATTGTATTACTATTTAATTGCTTAATTCACTTAAGGCGCATTTGCATAACTACCTATCTATACAGTGCCTAACAAAATTTATAACGTATTTAATTATACAAATCGAAATTTTCCATTATAATAAAATAATATTACTTAAGATAGATTACATTTTAATAAAATAATAAAAAGAAATAAATTATAATTTAACATTTCTAATATTAACATTTAACGCCATCAGATTACAACGTTCATAAAATATATGGCAGATCTAAATTCAAATAGCCACCAAACTGGTTGGGGAGAATTCATGAAATAGATTTAGATTGAGTTTAACTTGTTCGCATTTAAACTTTTTTTTATTGTTGCAAATTAGAAATGTAGGAATTTATAAGTGGTTTTTGAACCGGATTTCAAAATTTCCAATCGACGCAAAAAGCTCATTTTTTTGAGGCGAAATTGTCGAAACCAGCCTCGTAAATTGTAATTGTAATGTCGTCGTGTGTATAGATGCGCCTTTTTTCCTCTCCCTCTTTCTCATGGTGCTTTTTTATTAAATTGCAAATTTATTACTTCATTTTGATTTTGTAATAATACAATGGCTATAAATCCTAAACAAAAAAACTGTGTAGGATTTTAGTCACAATAAATGTTTTATTGCATCCACATGAAATATATGGTTAAAAAATATTAAATTCTACAATGTCTGTCTATACATTAAACTACAATGTATTTATTAAAATTCAACAATTAACTAAACTAACAATATTATTACATTACGTATCATACATATTGTATCGTATTATGACATTTTATACCAAAAAAACAACAACAAAAAGTATACCAACCAAGCAACCACTATATTTTACAGCAATTTGCATAGCAATTACAAACCATTATAGAATAAAAACATTGTCTGCATGTAGTTTATTAAAGCGAATTTCAATGTAGTTTAATAAACCTACATAGTTTTAAGTAAATATAATTTTATAGTCGTGTTAAAATTTTTTGTTTGTCCCTATCATGGTGGTATCTAATAGTGACAAGTTTTCAGCCCACAATGCTTACGCATACACTTTATTTGTGGCAATTAAAAAGTCGTCCGAAAATAACTTTGTTATTATTAAGAGACTTGTTTTGGTGTGTTGTTGTATCTCCACTCTAAGTACGAACTATAAACAACTGTGGGCTGAAATTGTTCTTGTTTTCTTAAATGTTAACAACACGCATAATCCAGTGACGTACCAAGAAATCACATCGCCAATATTCATTTACAATTATAATAAATCGATTTGCATATTTTTTGTCTTTGATATTTTACTGCATATATAAAATGAGGTGTTATCTTTAATTATTTGAATACATTTTCGTATAATTACTATCAAACAAGTTTTAATGACATTTAAATGGCGAGGAAATTTTCATTTTATACGTAAATATATTTAAAGTGACTTAATTAATTTAAACATTATACAAAATGACGTAAACTTTTACAATAAATTGTTATACTTCGCATCTCAACGAATGTAAATAATATATATGCGTATCGTAGAAAATTTAATTTAATTATGTTTTCTATTAAAATGTAAATTTGGCTTATTAACTTACAGTGGCAGCATTTATAATATTATTTGTTGCTGGGAGCATGAGAAATCTCATTTTAAAATGTGTTACATAAAAAATTCGCTTTTAAAACCAAACGTGTAATTATCAAAAGTTCTTTTTTTAATTTGCTTTTTCTCTAAGGTGAGAAATTCACGTTATTTATCATTGCAAAAATGTTTTACTAGAAACAGTTGTATGAATATTTTGTTATTAATTAATATTTTTTTAGAACAGTAATTACACCATTAAGTAACATTCTATTATAATAAAAATTATGTTACACTCATTTATCATCAACTACATTTTATGAAATAATGTGTGACTTAATGAAAAATCACCAATCTCATTTTAAATAAATAGATATTCGCCAACTAATAGAAATTTGACATTTTGTTTTTTTAAATAAATTAACACGTAGTCTTAATAGTTTGTGGATGAATAGATGTAAATTATAGACTAACATTCTTTCTAAGGTATTTCATTTCAGAGCGAATTGGAGTTAGTTCTTTTGATAAACCGCATTATCATTTATAATTATATGAAAGTGAACTAAGTAGTGAAATATTAGAACTATGTTCCACTGTTACACTACATCATTGCCATTAGTGCATCTGCAATTAAAATTAAAATAATTAACAATTATTAACAGCGAACTATACAAAATCGAAAATGAACTTAGGCCACTTTCAAAATCAGCCTGTCGAGTGTCTCATTCTAAAAATAAAAACTATAAGAAATGTTTGTAAAAGATTGTCTACTTTATTTGAAACTAATTAACTTTAATAAAATGTTGTGTATTATGAAATTTAGAACATTATTAATAATAAAATATTAATATAATAATTCAATGATTTATTATAAAAAGAAGATTCAATTTTATAACTCTTTTATTATTTTCATATTCAGTACACCAAAATGAATCAAAATTGAGTGCAAGACACCATGCCTCTTGTAGACCTCTTGTTCTGCAGTGTAATAATGTGTGTATTAAATTAATAAATCTTAGCAAACACTGTTACTTCTTTAATGCTAATCAAAAATGTTAATGAATAAATGTCGAACATTATTTTGTGCATAATTATAAAAAGTAACATTTCATTTAACATCAATTTCAAAACAAACGTCTCATTTATCCTTTCTGGGCGTTATATTCTAAAAAAACTACAACAAATGTTTTTCAAAGATTGTTTACTTTATTTGAAACTAACTCTAACTGATTTTTATAAAATATTGTGTATTATGAAATCTGGAGCATCATTAACAATAAAAAATTCAATAAATAATTCAATATTAACTTCCTTCAATGATTTATTATAAAAAGAAGATTCAATTCTACAATATATCTTTTATTATTTTTATTTTCAGTACACCAAAATGAATCAAAATTGAGTGCAAGGCACCCTGCCTCTTGTAAACCTCTTGTTCTGCAGTGTAATAATGTGTGTATTAAATTAATAAATCTTAGCAAAACAGTGTTACTTCTTTAATGCTAATCAAAAATGTTAATGAATGATGTCGAACATTATTTTGTGCATAATTATAAAAAGTAACCTTTCATTTAACATCAATTTCAAAACAAATATCTCATTTAACCCGTCTGAGTGTTTCATTCTAAAAAAAACTATAACAAATGTTTTGAGAAAGATTATCTAATTTATTTGAAGCTAATCCTAATTGATTTTTATAAAATGTTGTTTATTATAAACATTATTAATAATAAAAAAATAAAAAACGCAATACATAATTTCATATTAACTTCCTTCAATGATTTATTATGAAAAGAAGATTCAATCCTACAAGTCTTTTATTATTTTCATATTCAGTGCACCAAATGAATCAAAATTAAGGCATCATGTCGCAAACCTTTTGTTCTACAGTGTAATAATGTGTGTATTAAATTAATAAATCTTAGCAAACAGTGTTACACTTCTTTAATGCTAATCAAAAATGTTAATGAATGAATGTCGAACATTATTTTGTGCATAATTATAAAAAGTAACATTTCATTTAACATCAATTTGCTTAAATTACACTGATTAATTGTTTGCGATTAACATAACGCGACATTGATTTAACGATAAAACAATAAATCATTCTTGGATCTATGTAAATGTTGAAATGATTGCAAGCAAACAAGCAAGAGCGCTGGCTGGCAAGAAAATGTGTAACGTTGTAATTTTGCGCTGCATTAAATATTATCTACAATGTTACGCTACTGGTAATAAAATGCTCGTGGTGATCCATCTGAGTTGTAATTTTCCGGGTTCACAAACTGTGTGGGACATTTAACAATCTCAAAATATTCGAATAAAATTTTACGGCAAAATTTTATGTCATTGCATCTAATAATAATAATAATAATAATAAATTATATGAGACACGTTTTAAACGCCAAAAAATCATACGTCAAAATTGGATAATTTATATTATTAAATATTATATTAGATAGAATATGTGAAATGTCAACGAAAACAAAATGCAATAAAATGTCATAATTAGTGAAGGTAAACAAGTATTACGATTACATAATATTTCAACAACGATGATCCTAAATTCCAAAACCATCTGAGCTATAAAACGATCTTTTATTTATTAATTATTCATTTATAATGTCAAATATGCAACAGGCTTGTCAATTGACATTTGCACTTTAATTCTAACACATATGTACGTGTTTATAAATAAATTTTATTAACGGTATTGCTATTTTTATAATCACTCATTTAGTCACACTCATAATCGCAATTCGTTTTGTTTTTCTTTCAACATTTTTCCAATCCAATCCAATGCAATGCAATTTGCTGCCCGTTTTTGTCCACATTTTCGACTTCATTTTTTGTCTGTTATGAATAGTTGGGTGTGCAATTGAAAAATATATATCGAATTTAAATAATGTTTTGTGAAAGTTGTTTGTCAGGGACTTTGCAAATGCCAAGAGCATATTCATCGTCCACTCGTCGAAGACATGATCGAAACTCTTTTTTTTATTATTATTTATTTATTAACTAGTTCTATAATATCAGTTTTTTATTAATGATTTCGGCGCTTAAATAATGCGTAATTATGCTTTAAAAACATATATTTTTTGTAAATTATAATACCACATTCTTTTGTATACCTTTTTTTATATTAATTATATTATTCCTTTAATGGTCTTGCGTCGTCTTTGATTTATTAATAACCGCATTATAATATTTTATATCGGCTATAATTACAGAACCCTTCTTTTTATTATTTTCTCTGGTTGTATTTTATCCCCCAACTTTTAAATTTAAATATTGTTTTTTTATTATTATGATTATAAACTCGCACACACACACACTTTACTAACAGGTATTTAGATAAAAATTTATGATATAATAATAATCAATTTATAGTTTTAATGTAAAAATATATTAATAGTGTTTGTTTTTATGCCGCTCATTAAGAGCGTCTCATGTAGAAAAATAAAATCGTCGCTGAAAGGATTTGCATAAAACTTAAATGATTAACAAGTTCTACGAAAGGACTTCTTTTTCAACTATTTACAGATTTTATGCTCCACTTATCAAAAATGCACTAGCACATCGTTTCTTCGAAATGTTTTACTATTTAAATAATTTTATATTATTCATACAATCAACTGCATTTAATAGGAAAATACTTATTTTGTGTCGTTAATCGACCGTTTCATGTCTACGCGTATAAAAATCGCTGCAGAAAATTCTCTGAAAGGACTACTCTCTTAAATGCTCTACTTTATTTTTTACCTAAAATTGTATTCTAAACACTTTCGCAAAATTTATTATTCAGTTTATCTCGATTCATGTTATTACCATGATAATTTGCATAACTATAAAAACAGTATTATAAGGTATAGTTAAGATTTATAAACATTTTATTACTTTATTAGAAATAATTGCATTAATATTGTTGCTTTTATTCAATTTAATATCTTAGGTAGAATTTTATTTGAATAAATAAACATTGCTACATTATTCTTTATTAATTTCGTTAATTAATTAATATCGAATTAAATTTCCCCGTTTGCATTAAATGTGCGCAATTACCATCGATAAAAAGTAAAAGATGGATTTATAATTGCTCTATTTAGATTACTTTCATCATCAGTAGATCACTATGCAAATTACGCGCTAATGACAAAGTGGTTTTTACTGATATTTACTATTAGCTGCATTGACATTGTAGCACATGCATAATATACACTCTATAAAATAAGTATCGGGAATTGTCCGATAAAATATAAAATATTTATTATTAATTCAAATGCATGATGTCGCCTTCAAAATAAGTTCTTTTTTAAATAATACAGCTACATGAACAAATAATCTTATCGTCAAAACATTTGTTAAACACTTTTTTCTGAATCGAATTTAGTAGTTGCCACGAGTTCGTTTCTTCATCTTTCATTAGCTGGAAACGACGGCTTCAAAGTATTAATTTCAGTTTTAAAGAAAGAAAAAACTCAGTCGGTATCATATCTAACGATTACGAAGATCGTTCTATAATATTGGCTAAGTATTTAACCTAAAATTCGTTCATTTTTTAACGAATTTGCAACTTTAATATTATTCTCTTTTGTCGTCTGTCTTTCTGGTAACAATTCTGAGTGTATATTATAGCGCTGAAATCCATCTATAGTTATTAATGAATTTTAAACAACAACAACAACAACAACAACAACAACAGAATGAGTTCTACTATACACGTTAATTATGTGATTAAATCTCACTGCATAAAAATTATTTGATTAATTTGATAAGAAAAGTCAAGAGTAACAGAAATGTTATTTAACCTTCATTTTTTTAAATTACTTGTAATCTTAATCAATGAACGTGAATATACAAATTGTTATTAAAATCGTAATCGGAGAATAAAATGTAAATTATTCTGAAGCGACCGCAAATTATTTATGTGTATTAATTTGATTATTAAAAAATTTAAGGCTAATAATAATTGCTCAACCTTCTAATGTTTTAGTATAATGATCTTGATTAATGAATCGAATTTTATAGTGATTAAAAATGTAATTAAAATCAAATTTCCTTTAAAACATTTTACGTCGAAAAGGGGATAGTTCAAATAAATCACAGTAATAAAATAATATTTAAAAAAAATTGATTAATTAGAGACCGCTATTTGTTTGTTTTATATAATTAATTCGGCGCTTAGCTTCAGGTATATTAATTAAAAAAATGTTAATTGGCTTTTCAGCTGTGCATTAATTTTTAATGCGGGAATGTTTGACGAAAATAAAAGTGTTTTCTTGATATAAGCACTTTTCTTAATGCCGAATATTAATTCGTTTTTAACCTAAATGTTTATATTGAAATTGAGAGTGAATTAATAAAGAATAAAATAAAATTAAGTTAAAATAAAAAGCGGTACATTAATTTTATATATATATATGTTGCTGGCAATTTAGTAAATTAATTATTTTCGTTTCTGTAAGTCATTAGGAACAAGCGTATTGAAAACTAAAACCATTCAAAAGCGAGCATGTTATTTGAGTAATAAAATCTGTAGTTCCTTATGTCTCTAATATGTTACATTTCAATAAATTATTAAATTTATAGCGCACACGCTGCTTTTCCATATAAAGCATAATATTAAACTACTAATCCCATTTTATCGTTGGATAAAATTGCTTATAAATGCGCATAATAAAATTCCACTTGTGCTTTTATAAATGAAATTTCTATTTAATACCGTAATGTTTGTTAAAAATCATTTTCATTTGTTTTATGCGAAAATATTCTAGTTCGCTTCCAAGGTGGGTAACTTTATGCGTTTGTAAGACCCTATAAAGAAAAACTGGTGCTAAATAACCGTTTGCATGATGTCTTGCATATAATAATCATCGAGATTTAATACAATCTTCCTATCAAATAAAATATCCATTTTGACATTTTAACGTGATTATGAACATAAATATATCACATTGGTTTTTTTCGACCAAATTTATAATATTTTTTTGTGCCGAACGAATTATGCTAAATAAAGAATGCGGTTGGCAAGTGTTAAAAATTAGTATTATTATCCCTCCATTTATTCTATTAATACCACCTTTCATTACACAATTTAGTGTTTGATAATTTATTACGTGCATCACTTTAATGTCTGGCAATTAAACGTACACAGGCATCTTTTTGATAATTCGACCCAATAAAAATATTTTGATGTAGCAGTAAACGTCTTCCTGTATTAAGCCCTTTACTTTAGAGAAAGTATGCGTCGAGTAAAAGTTGTTTCCAGTCGAAATAATTAATATTTTATTTGAAAACACCAATCAATCTATAATATATTAAATAAAAGCAATTTTAATCTAATGACAAGTTTAGTTATAAATTATTTTTATTGCTGCATCTATTCAATAGGAGATTTTTCGCTAGAAAGTAGAAGCAATTCATATTACATACCTTAAAAACTCTAATTAATAAGTTTATTTAACTAATAAATAAAATTAAAAAACCTTTTTTTTTAGTTTTATTTGCTTTTTAGAAATGGTTGTCCTAAATGGAATAAAACATTTTCTTCGCGTAATTACTTTTCCTTGATTTAAGCAAATAGTTTTGTAGAAATGCAGTAAAGCAGAAAATTTATTATTGTTTTTAGTTTTATTTACAGCGCCAAGCTAAAAGACATTCACATTTTTATCAAGCGGTTTGGAAACGTAGGTTTCATCATTAATTACTGTTTAACTTTAAATTTAAAATTTGCAACAAAAAAATACTGAATGACCTCTAGCGTAAAATCATTTATACCTCGTTGTTCCTCGCTTTCACAATTTGCCAATGCCTTAAGGTCCTTACTGTATAAATAATTATTTTATTTAATGCAAAAATAGAGATATAATGTTGTGCTTTAATACTACACAAATTTATGCTATATAAGTCCGATACATTTCTGTTGAGTAATGCTTAATTTATATATAATAATTGTAATCGTCTATTAATTATTGCAATTATTAGTTCGAAAAATATATCAATGGTGTAATGTAACATCCCTTGTAATGATAAATAATTAGAATAAGAACAAAACCACTTTCTATTTCTAATAGAATACAAATTAAAATGTAAATTTTTGTAAAGAATAATGTTTTATATCTACGGGCATATAAATAATTAATAAATCATTTTGAACGAGCATCTTCTCAGAGGTAAAAGTATTTTTTGTGTTGTTATATCTGAGTGCGTTATTAAAATGTTAAAAGCGGTTGTTTTTTTATATTTCCTGCATTCCACTATCGCTTCATTTTCCTTCGAATAACAGTTAATACGTTACTTGGTTAGTGTGTTCGTTTTTAATTAGCTAATCGCATGCATTGTTTAACCAGCCGATTCATTTCAATTCCATTAAATATTTCCTATGCGTTACATGTATTTCCACCGTTCCACAAAATTATGTAAACCACCGTAATATGACCTAACATCTAATTTATAGAAAATGCCTTCGTTTCCTATATATTTCGAATAATATATTTTTCTTTTTGTTTAAATTGAAATCCAATATGATGATGAAAATTATCAATAGATTAAACAAGATTGAAGAACTGAAGAAATTGTTTTGATCAATACAATGTTACATAAAAGTGTTGCGATTTATAAAAAGTAAGGTCACTTCTGCATAAAACTGTTATGCATTTTTGACTGAACTCACGATCAGTAAGATTGATATAATAAAGAAGTTGGAGATGTATAATTTTGTTGCATAATAACCCATCTTTTCAATAAATTTTTCAATCTTTCACCAACCTCCAACGCCAATTTTATATAAAACTTGATTTCGTATATATACGATTGTGTCTACTACCTTTTGATTTCTCAAAAGAAGATTTACAATCGAAGGTGCTAGAGTGACTGCAATGACAAATTTATCAAATCAATAATGCAATCAAATAATAAATTTGAAGCATTATTCAAGTATGAAAGTTGCTTTCTACATTCAAAAACGAAATTATCGAGAAAATTTATGAATAATTGCATAGTTGAGATTTTCATATATGAAAAATATTCAACTATTCCAATATGTTTTTCTATTCTACAATATATTATAGTTTAACAATTTATTATGTAGAAAACTTAATTATTATTATAGACAATTTAAATTTCATATTATTATTCCGAAGTAAGCCGAGATGAAATTGATTTAAAATAATGCAATTCTATAGAAATGAATCAAATGTTATTTTAATATATGTAATTAAATGCACCGTTTAAATTTTTTCAAAATAATTATAAATATTTTCAGTTAGAAAATCTTTCATTAAACAAACTATTTTTTATGATTTATGCATAAAAATATTTAAATAGAAAGTTGGGTGTGTGTGGTTGCGGTATTGTAATTTTATTTAAGGAAATGCACAATGGAATTTGTAACACAAAATATTATTAGGAGTTGTGTACACGTATAGTAGTTAAAAATTACCGGATTTTTAACATCTGTCAAAATTAAAGTAAAAGTATGTTTAACGACAGGATGCATAGCGTATACGTGTAATTACCATAAATGAAGTAAAACGCTGATATGAGCAATTAAATGGTGTGGTAAATTTATTACATTTCGAAAATTTTATATATATTTTAATCAATAAATTGCTAAAGTGACACAATGAGAACGTTCAAAGGAAATTATATATTATTAATAATTAGATAAATTTATTATGTGTAATGCGAGTATAAATCAATAATTAGATACAACATTTGATGCAACGTTATTAAATCAAATTGTGCTGTCATTAACGATTTATTAAAATATTTTGAAATTATCTGCAAGACCTTAATCAAAGCTCTTTTAATTCCAACAAAAGTTATTATGCAACCATTTGCATGAAATTGTTTAATGCAAATTAACTTAATTTTTATTCTATATCGCTACATATATAAATAAGAATCGTAAATGTTTTATTACGTTTAAAATAAAAAAGATTGCATTGTTTTTTATAAGCAACATAACATTACATTAATTTAATAAAATTAAGTAGATTATTTTGGCTTAGTACTGCTAAGAATATTGAAATTATAGTAATTTTTTAATAAAATATGTAATATCTTATTGTGCTGTGCAAATAGATAAAACATTTAAAATTGAGAATTTAGTCAAACTAATGACAATGATATTGTGTAAAAATTATAAAATATAACTTATTAAACGCAGAATTATCTATTTTGGAACAATTAATAATACAGTAATAATTCGATAAATGCAAAATTCGCTAAATGCAACTCTCTGTAACTGCGACTTACTTGAATTCACATGAATTCGATAAATGCAAGTGCGGGCAAATGTGTTATTTATATTTGTTAACATTTTGTGTCTGTTTTCACAACTTTTCTAATTCTTCTTATATTCATTATACTTGTACCATGGCTGTTTTATTGGTATCTTTGAAAAAATAAAAATACAACACATTCATATTATATATTCATTTAAAGTTTAAGTTTTATTATTAATTTTTCTTTTAGCTTCTTTGTAATTATTTTTCCTCTCCGTTTTCACAGGATTTCTTTTAAAACGAACGAAATTTCAAAATTTATTGGATAATTGCAATATTTAATAATTGCAACTAATTTGGAGAAATAGAATCAGGCCTGTTGCATTTATCAAATTTTTACTGTACTACAATAATGTTTAAGTAATTAAATATTATGCTATGAGAAAAATAAATAACAAACATTTAATAACTTTACTAAAATCTAGTAGTAGCAACTTAAAAACTACCAGGATTTTTTTTAAAGACAATGATTAAAAATATTTTGAAATTGTCTGCAAGACCTTAATCAAAGCTCTTTTAATTCCAACAAAAATTATTATGCAAGCATTTGCATGAAATTATTTAATGCAAATTAACTTAAATTTTATTCTATATCGCTGCCACTGAATAAACGTATATGAATAATCGTAAAAAAGACATCCAGTCTGAGAGTATCTGTATGTTATGTTGTCCTACCTACTTTAAAATGCAATACCATTTTGAAATTCGTTTTTCATAAAAAACAATTTTTAATTAAAGATGTTGTTTCAATTTCAATGCGAACTCCGTGCAATAATAAAAATTAATAAATATTGTGTAAGAAGAAATTTGCATGGTCGAATGGAAAAATTTAGCATTGAATTAATAATCACAAAAATCTAATTAAAATTAATTATGGAAGAAAAATATGCGATTTTGAATGACATTTAGTTTGCAGCTGCAGCATTGCATATAAGTGCGTGTATTCTATTTTCATCAAAAAAATCTAGCTCATTTATTAAAATATGTAAGCAATTTATGTTAAAAACAACATTTTCTATTCACCATTTATAAGATGACATCACATATAAATTCATTAATTATTACTATGATAAATTTATTTGTACGCAATTAGTGGATTTAAAAATAATAGCTAATTGATTACCGAGAAAATCTCCAAGGAAGCAGAATCCCAATTATACACATCGCCATATATTACCAAGCGATCCTTAAAACAGCAAATGTATGAGCAAATTGGAGGTTTTTGACCACCAAGGCTTGCATAAATGTTTAAGTCCAGTTGTGTATTTTCTTATTTATGGGTAGAATTCTTTTTATTGTAAGTTAATTATGTGCACTGATACATAATATTCCTTAAATAATAAACTTACATAATATAAGTCAATATATTTTCGCATTTACTGTTATCTTATGAATAATCATAATAAAATACACATGTAACTTTTACAGTCGTATTTATTATTATTTTCGCATTCATTGTGGTAAACAGCATCGAATTTTTAATTTAATTTATTGTTTAATTATTGCCCAACTTTATATTTCGGATATACCATACATATATTGAAAGGTCATCAATATGCAATTTATTTAAATTTAAATCTTTCTAAACATATTGTAAGATATTCAAATTGTCATCGTTTTTATTATTGTTATTATTAGAATAAATTTGGCCTAAATTAAGCGCATTGTTTTTTGCAGATAAATATTCAATTAGAATAATTACCTTGGTTTCATAAACTAATTCTGCGTTATGATTCATACAACTGATTAAATAATAAAATCGATTTACAGTTATCTAGTAAATAGCTGAATTTAATTAAGCGCAAGGTGTATAATTATGACAATGATTTATTTAAAATTTTAATATGCACAAAATAATCCTATTGTTTGTGAGAATTGCGAATTGATTTTAAAATTAACATTGATATTGATTTTGTTCTTCATTATATGATTTAGAAAAAAATAGCACAATCTATAATTTCGTTAATTTTATAACTTTCTACTGATTTATAAAATTAATTTGGATTTGAAAATAATAAATCGTTAATATGTATTTTCATTTTATCGAAATAACATTTACGCGTATGCTGCAATATTAAAACGATATTTCTTCCTAATTTCAATTTTAAATCGTAATTTAAATTCTTAAAAATTATTCTATAATATATATACATTAATTATAATAAATAACTACTATTGCAAGTGTAATGCTGCGCTATGGTCTCTAATAGATTTTGAAATAAATATCGAAAAGTTTCATTACAAGAAAATAATATATTTGATTCATCATTTAATAATTATAAATAAAAAGTATTTAAATTTTACTGTTATCTGTTGCATATTTTCGTATTAAATTTTAAACACCTGTGGGTTACATAATTTACCTCGCATTCAATTTAAAACCATCAATAAATTGTTTCTTTATGACAAGCAAATCAAATGCATAATTACCAATAAATTTCTAGGTAAGATAATGAAAAGCAATCGGCTTAGAGTATCAAATTTGCGCACATTTTCCTAAACATTTTCCATATAGATTAGATTGACATCTAATAATAATATAAATACGGTTTAAAAACAAAGTGGTTTTGTATTTGATAGCGAAAAAGTTTATATTTAACATAAATGCCAAATAAATAAGATATTTTATTATCATTAAGATTATTGCTGGTAATGTTATTATCCTATTTGAAATCTTCGACCACCCTGACGCAATACAATTTACATAAAACTAAATGCAAAAAATCCTAGAACCACTATTAAATAGATAAATAACATAAAAACCACCATCAAAAGATTTATTTTATTTTTATTATTCCGAATGTATTTATATATACATATGTGTATATATATAAATACTATCCTTCGAATTTCTAAATAGAAAACAATCTTATTTTATTAGCTATCAGCGTTAAGTTACTCTCAGGATCAAATCTTCACACATGTAAAGATATTTTATTACCCATTTTCATATACTCTCTTCCTTTATAACTTTTTCGCTAACCTTGCTCGCAAATTAATTTTATTGCGATTATAAAATTATAATCAATTCCGCACGAAAAACTAATGAAATTAATAGATGATTAACAAACAAATACTTTACTAGCTTTTTAAGAAAGTGTAAAAGAATTTAATATTTTAAAAAAAGTATTGTAAATTTAATAATAAATCAATTAATTTTGAAATAATGAAAAAGAGTTGATGCTTTTTTGTTGTGAAAGTTATGATTAATTATATTTCGGCAATGAGTTTTTGCATTATAAATTATTTTTAGCACTGGAATAACCCAAAAGATTACAGAGATACTCCAACCTGCAGTAAATTACCTTTTGCTGCATTATCTTAAAATTTAATGAATTGTAAATTAGAGAGTCGAGATGAATAATCTCTTTCTTTTTTCTTCTTCCTATTACAATAGAGCATTTTCATCCGAGCCAGTTTTTCGCTGAAATTGTCGTTTCATGGTTGTTACCTGTTTCTAAGGAAAGATTTATAAATTAAATATTTTGCTTGTCAAACAGGACAAGCTAGCAATATAAAGATTACATCTTAACATTGTTTGTCATTAAAAAAATTGTTCAAGAAAACGAAACAAAATTACTTTATTACGCAATAAAGTATGAGTCGTTTTTATTATTATTAAAATTAAAATGCGTGGAGAAATTCTATTGTAATCTGGATTATAAATTAAGGAAACTGAACTATTTGATATTTTTTCAAAAAGGGACAACAACGCATGTTGCAGTTTTGATGTAAGTTGTTCTTTCTTTTATATAATTTATATCATCGTCTTCACATTTCTGTCATTGTTCATAACCATTTTTTACAACATTAATAGATACAACTGAAGACGGCCATAAACCACGGCCGAAACGCATTGATTTACTCAAAAATTGTGTTTTACTGAAAAACTCCTTCCCATCCAAAAATAAATATTGGCGTTTAATAAAATAATTATATTTCGACATTTACTGGAAGGAAAAATAGAAATTCATTCTTATCTAAACATTTTTTGTTATTTTTTGCATTTTCTAAACCTTTTGAGTGATTGTACACTAAAATAAAATAGTAATAAATCCACTATTATATAATTAATTCAACTAGATTCTACGCGCTCTGTCTTAATTAACTAAACGTATTAAAATTCGTGTAAAGATTTCTAGAGACCAAACAAATAATTAAATTACACAAAATTACAGTCTAATTAATAGCTGGCAAGTGCGTACATTATTAAATTTTAATGAAGGAATTTGTCGTAAAGCTGCAATAATTAACAATGAAATATAGTTCACGTATTCAAAACGTTTAAGAAGAACGACTCTGTCTGTCTGCAAACAGACAAAACAACTTCATTTTCGCAGTCATTCGAAAGTTTTGTTTCATATTATTTATTTGTTAATTTGTTAATTGTGGTATATTTTGGTCTATCTGCATTAGAATAATTTTAATTTAATAGAATGTGTATGGCGTTAAGAAATCTGCTGTGAAATAAATTTAATTTTTATAATTGCTTTAGTTGAATATAAACTTATAGTATGTTTATAGGTTTTAATGAGAGAAAGTTTTTGTGCAGGTAGGCCACCATATGATATATCCACCTGTCACCACACTTCTTTGATCATACGGATCAAATATTTGTTTATTTATAAAACGTCTTATACCTACATGTATTATTATAATAAAAAAATTGGAGTAAGCTTATTTTATTACAAACGACAAAGTTTCTTTTTGTCAATATTACAGTTATGCGTACAATATAACTCATTTCTAAATTTATTATTAATTCCTATATGTATACTATAATACTATACGCAAGCATAATACGATAAATGCACAAGGTGTTCATTCAACTTGCCGTAACAATTCAAATGCTGCGAAGATAATCAATCAATCAACCGTATCGACATTTATTTGTATCATACTTTTCATTAATACCCTAGATTTCATCTTGATATTTACATTAATACGGTTATGGTTTTAATTAAAATTAGAATGCACATTTCCTTAAATAATTCAATTGAATTGAATCTCACTATAATAAATTTAATTACTGTTAGGCTAAATATAAGAATAAAAACAAGAACAAACTCATCGATACATTCTTTTAAAACCTAAATTGCTTTAGAAATTTTACGTAATTATTCATTTCTTAATCATTATTGTTGCAATTAAAAATGTTAAAATACAATAAGAACATTCGAAATAAAAAAAAACCGCAAGTATTTATAGTGTGAAAGTAGAAAAATCATGTATGCAACTTTTATTAGCAGCATAATGGAAATTATCAAATAAAAGTTGTAACAAATAAACAATTTTGTATAAATATGAATAAGATTAATGTAAACGAGCACAGTTGTTTTGTACATGTAGATGTACTATACAAACACATTCGTAAGTGTAAATGAAAGTTTGATAAAGCGTTTATGGATTGACTTGAAAATATTGAATAGCGTCTAACAATGTGTTTACATAAAATAAAAAATTAGAGTAATTTGAATATGAAATTGAATGAGGAAGTTTCTTTTATCTTGGTAGATTGAAATACAAGCATACAAAAAATGAAAGTGTGGTAAATATATGTATGCGCAATTTCTTTTTAATAAAAAAGCGAAGAGCTAAACTCACCTATGACCTGACCCGTTATATACAGGATAATTTTCATTTAAAAAAGATTTTATATTCGAAACGCTTAGATTGCATTCGGATTATATTATTACTATACTTGATAACATCCACAATTTATAAAAACAATTTTCTATACATTGCAACTTCATCTTATCGCCGGATTCTATTGCTATTTTATCTCAAATTATAAAACATCATTTTTTACCTTATTTTACATCTTAATTATTTCTATTTATCTATTTATTATTATTCAATTATCATTTCTGCCGTTGATTTTTAGACCGGAAAACTATGAGAAATTCTAGGTCATTGTATAAGTTATTATTTTGTAATTCTGCACTGAATTACTTTATAATTTTGTTTAATAAACTGCTACGCGCAGATTTTTTTATTGTCTTTACATCCATTCATTCATAATTTTAAACATAGATTTACTAACACAATTGCAACAATTTCCTTTAAATTCAACCTATCCTATTCTATCCAATCCTATCATAATGTGATGGATTTTATCACAAAACGGATAACTTTGATCTCAATTACTACAGTTCAAAACAATAATTTAATGATCATTTCATTTACACAATTACCCTATATATAGACATAAAATTAGATGAATCTCAACTAAGTAGAGGTAAAAACGCTTATTAGTATATAAAACCTTATTAAACTAATCATTAAATAATTTCAAATGAAATTCTATATGAAAATGATTGACTTGTTAGAAAATTACAGTTTTTAAATAATGAAATTTAATGATTTTATTTGCGCATTATCTGAAAATTGTAGATAATTAATTCAAAAATTTTAGAAACTCTGCGTATTAAATGTAATGAAGTGAAATTCTCCCGAAAAAAAAATGATGGATTCTATTCTAATAATATAATACATACTCTGAAATTGTACTTTTACAGTTAGTTATAATTTTATTTAAAAACATCAATCACTAAGAATGTGATTAGAATGTATGTACTAAGTATTAATGTATAATGTATAGAGAAGGGTGAGGGAATTAAGGCACCTCTAACAATAATTGGTTATTGTTTTTAAATAACAGATAACGAATAAATTGCAACTAATATACTATCTAAATGAATATAAACAAATCTGAATTAATGTAGTTCGGTATTAAAACATTAAAAAAGGCGCAAAAAACATGAAGGGGTAATGGCGAAACTAGTAAACAAACAAAATAGGTAAAAAGGCTATTGTAAACTTGTCGTTAAATATAGAAAAATCACATTTGTTATTATCAGGGATGTCCTATAAACTACATTCCGTATGGACAATTTTGAACATAATTCATGTCTAAACCATCATTCGTTGCCTTTTCCAAATTCATATCAAATTAAACTAGGAACATCATTTTCCCGTTGAACGAATTTTGTATCAAGTAGATGTGAAGGGCAATTTAGTACAAATATATATTAAAATATTCAGCAATTCATATCAGAATGCCTCTTTGTATATATATATAGTATTAGGTCCAGAAATAATTATTTTATATAAAAATAATTTGGCTTTAATTTTTATACGTATTTCTCGGTTGCGACATTACCTAACTTTTCTCTATGTACCTTATACTAATACAATTTCCAATTTTGTTTTTAACTCATCAACTTCTAATAAATATTATTGATATTTCCATCTTTGACTTTTTATTACTCTTATTACTCTAATTTATTACTAATGTAATTCATTTAAACATTTAGTGCATTAAGCTGCACATAATCGAACGAAAAAATTACCTAGTCAATTAAGTAATGCAATGTGATTTATTACATTTAAAATAACAATTTATAAAAGCTACATTTATTAATGAATTATTACTACACTAAATTACTTTATAATTACTCTCCGGAGTTTATTAACACATTGTGAGCGCATTTTTAGCGCAATTTTGTAAATTCAATTTATTCACCGCACTTACCAACAAGGACAAAATTCTCATACATATTCTCATTTTTGTTTTTTTTTTGCGTAAAAAAAACTACATTACACTCAATTTATAAAACTATTATTTGCATATGTTAAAGTATATTGCTTAATAACGAAAAGCGATCGAGTTTTGCAGCAGCAGGCCTTGTAGCAAGATTGAAGTGAAATTTAACAAAGGGATAAAGTTATTTTTATAATATAATCCAATTTTAATTGAAACTTATTGAGTAATTTTCTATAATCACGCAAAAGTGTTTACAAAATCCTTGCTAAGGTTATATACATCAACCTATAAAAACTGCAATTATTGAAGGCAAAAAAAAAGATAATGTGTAACATAAAATTTAGAGTATAATGTGACGCAAGAAGAAATGAGATTATTAAATAACACATCTAATCGTGTTTAAATTTATGGTGTAGCCATTAATTAAATTAGAAATAATATGATCGCAAATTTTATTGACTCGCCAGCGTTTAATTAACTTAAATATTACAACGGTGTGTCAAAATGAATCAACAGATTTTATTTTTAATTTCAGCTTTGTGAATTTTAATTAATTGCGCATTACTAAAAAGGAGTGCTTTGAAAATTAATAGCGGATATGATTTTGAACATTTCTAACTAGGATAAACACCACAATTAAATAATAGCAACAATAGACAATAAAATCATTAAGGTGGTATTAATTTAAATTATAAAAATGTATATAGTACGTACAGATAACGGCATGATCAATAATTTCAACAACAATTCTAATTGGTTGTATTTATTTTGTTCAAATTACTTTTTCTTTAAGACATTAGTGATTTTCAAGTAATTTTTGGGGCCAGAGAAAGTAATCACTTGTGTATTTAAAATTTTTAATCGTAAAGAAGGGATTGCCGATTAAAAACTTTGAAAATTATTGTGACAAATGGGAAAATGTGCTTTAAAAATATTTTCACTTCAACATATTATGTTCGGTGACTTAGATTAAAGACAGCAAGTTGCGCATTTATTTTGATATCTCTAGAAACTTAGGGAATTTAAATGAAAGTATCTGAAAACAATGTTAGAAATGGTTTGCTTGTTTCAAGTCATGTTTCAAGTTAGAAAGACAAAACACGTATGGTTTAGTAATTGCAATAATATTTTTTCTTGAAGTGACCAAATATAATATGTTGAAAATGAGCATAATTTTTAATTTACATGTTAATTACATAATGAAAAAAAAGATTAATTTCAGATAAATAAGCAAAAAAAGGTAAATAGGCATAGAATCCTTGAACTTATGGACGAAAAACCTGACTCACTTTTAGAAAAACCAAAGCAAATGTGACAAACTATTGAAATAAATAATTTGTGGCGATTAGAAGACTATTACAATGTTTCAAGTTGGAGAGACAAATCTCGTATAGTTTGGTAATTGCAAAAATATTCTTTCTTGAAGTGACGAAGTATAATATGTCGAAGATGAGCATAATTATAATTTACATTTGAATTACTAAATGAAAAAAAGAAGCATAGAATACTTGAACTTATATAAGAAAATCCTGGCTGAATTTTACAAAAAAAATAAAGCAAATGTGACAAACTATTAGAATAATTAATATGTTGGTGTTTCAAGACTACTGATGAAGCTAATACTAGTGCAGAATGTTGTCTGCAAAGGCCCAATTACTTTGGCTAAAAAAGCATGAAATATTTTACTTTTATTTTAAAATACCTCTAGTTAATTTAGCATTAAGCGGGCAATTTATAAAATTATAAATGAAAATAATCTAGTTTCACTAGATTTCCGCACCTTTTATACGTTTTATTTATTTCAAAAAAACGTACAGTAAATTTATGATTGCATTAGCCAACCACCCATAATATCATATCAAATTAAAAATTTCTTTTAATAGAAATGTACAGTTAATTTCTAAATTAATTTACTTTTAGCTAGACTAATTATTTTAATTATTAGTAAATTTCGTAATGTAATGATCTAGTTGTTATTTATTGTAATATTTTTCAATTTAATTTAATGGATGTTATAAATCTGACGTTTATATAACTGGACGCGTTTAAAGGTGTTTTAATCCAATTTTATCTCGTTTCGTCTTTTTTCATTAATCATCCCTTTATGGGAACGCCCTCCACACACACCAAAAGGCATTAAAACAAAGCGCTTATTTAATTCAACAAGTTTTTTATGGCTTTCTTTCATTCAATATATTTGTGTTTAATCTTTATAATCGAAGGTTGTTTATATAATTAAATATAATACACTTATGTTATACATGTTACAAAAACAGCAACACTATTGCAAAATGCCTGGGATTTTTTTTCTTTCGTTGTTATTACAAGCATGATTGAATTAATTATTAAAACAAATGTAGAAAATTAGGAATGTTTGTGCAATGATACAATTTTATAAAATTATAAACTAATTTTGCGTTAAAAACGAAAATGTAGCAAATTAAAAATATAACTTTAATTATTTTCGAGTTGTGTAAGTTTTGCAAGATTGCCAAATAGAACAATTTGGAGTAATACGTATACAATCAAAGCTAAGTTAATTGATTATTGTTAAATTGAGATTACTAAAAACCAATAATTTAAATTAGTTAAGGAGGACAGGTAACACGTATTCTTGATTAAAGATGTATTTTGATTATAGAGAATGAAATAAGAACAAAAAAAATGTTTATTTGATTGTAATGTAATCGTGCAATTTTCTTTCTTTCTTACTTTGTATTGACCTCATATATATCTCACGTTGCGTCATTACGCCTCTTGTATAATACGTCATAAAGAGTCGGTACATTGAAAAATACAATTGTTTATAAATTTCTTTATTATTTTATTCTTTTTTGTTTCGTTTTCTTCTCCCATCCTGACAATAACGCTTTTGTTTACTTTAGGAAAATGAGTTTGCTCTACAAATATTTTAAACATATTTTAAGCGCATATTTGAGTTTAACACTTTTCTTCTAATATCAGTTAATCTTTAAACAATTACTATGCTAATAAGCGCAGCAATGATATTGAAAACATCATTAATAATAATAATAATAATAATAATAATAATAATAATGATAATCATAATGGTTGATGTTAAAGAAGATAAAAATGAAATTTGAAATAAATTAAGGAAATGTGCATATTGAAATTTGAAGATGCGAAAAAGAATTTCGCTAAACAAACTTTCTAAATGCATTTATCAATTTGACGTTGATGAAAAATGATTACTCGCTGCGTTGTTTAATTGTTGAAATGACGTAATAATTTTCAATTGAAGATGTGCATTGCTCGATGCAGGCGAATAGTACATATTATAAAAAGGTTAATTTAATTTGCACCTATTGCAGAAGCTGCAATCATCCTCCGCAAAAGGTCAATTCATTTAATTTTCCACGTTTTTATAATATTATTGGAGCACGCAATTTGCTTTTAACATTTACTCACCTTATATAATTTATCCTTCTGGTACCAAACGTCTTCTTCATCTTCGGGTGGTTGGAATGTTGAATCCATATGAAGGTCATCGCGAGATCTTGACAAAATTTTACGACGCGATACCATTTCGGAAGGGTTTGCTGGTAAAGGTAACTCAAGAGAACCAACACTGCAAAGAAAAAGGCAAATATTTACTTAAAATATGACACTTGAACAGAGTCGTTAAATTTATCAATATTGGGGTAGAGACTATCTAAATATTTCAATAAATTACCAACGCTCGTAAAAATCGTGTTAAAATGCATTAACTTTACGCGAATTCAGAGTAAAGACATCTCAATTGTCATCAATTTTATTTATTATATTATCAAAAGATGAAATCTTGTTGATTTTATAATAGACACTTGAGTGATTAATATAGCGAATTACTAATACCTGAACTATGAATAAAATGTAATTTATTTTGACATTTTTAAAAATGGGAGCGCCTGAATGCAATATTTCAGTATCTGCTCAAAAATGCGAGGGCCAAGATGTCGGAAGTCTTTATTAAACAATTTTTCTACATGAATTCACTTGGTAACCTTTATTATTAATTAACATAAATTTTATTGTTTTACAATATCTACACATTTATTGCAAAATCTCTGTAATTGCTCTTTTAGACGTGATCACGTCGATCAAACTGGGACTTGAACTAATTTTAAAATTTATTACTAATTAATTTCATTGGCTAGAAATTATGTATTAATAAACAAACACTCCACCCTTAATTGAAAATCGTAATGTTCTAATCAAGGATAATAAAAACTGGTGTAATGACTGCGCAGTGGAAAAAAAGGTTTAAATTTCATGTTTTTGTTAAATTAAAAGTAAATTAGATTGCTCAATTTATTTAATACATTTTTGTTGCTTTACATTACTCAACTTCAATCTTATAACAAAATTAACAAACGCATTGTTTCGCAGTTTCGTATCGCAGACAATTCCACATGTGAGTGTGGATACTTTGGCTTACGCTTACTTTTTGTTTTGTTATTCTAAATTATGTTTATATAACATTTTATAATAATCTTTCTTTTCTACTAAATTATTTGGAAAAATCTCGACGTAAAACTTTTACCTTATTAAGGAAACTTTTGCAGCAACAATAAGAGTTGCTCTCAATTTTTAAAACTCAGATTCGCTCGCAGCTATGAAAGAAATGTGAATGTTTTTATAAATATTGTACAATATCGTTGTTGCTAGACTAGATTGAAATGTTACGCACTATCATTTATTATTATTATACTGTAAAAATCATTGTTTATAATATGTATAAGGAAATGGAGTTATTTAGCTATAATTTTTTGCTAAATTGGAAACAAATCAAACATGATTTACAGTCTTTCGTAGAAGTACGTAATTTTAAAACATATATTCAAATGTTGTTCATATAAATTTAAGAAACTTATTTCCTGTTAGTTATTAAAAACTCTTGGATAATT
Source organism: Adinopsis sp. GC000173 (assembly GCA_030264715.1). NCBI lineage: Eukaryota > Metazoa > Arthropoda > Insecta > Coleoptera > Staphylinidae > Adinopsis > Adinopsis sp. GC000173. Next base: position 166,986 of record JARJDW010009788.1, read on the forward strand.
CATAAATATACTTATGATTTACTTTTGTCTTATTTGTTTCAAAGCAAGTTCCAACAGATAATGGTGTTTCAAATCTATGCGTAGCTTTATTATTTCAAATCATAAACTATACAATAAATAAATTTAATTAAATAATTGCATTCTTAGTGCTTAAATTGTTGCTTTTAATAGAGCTACATATATTTCCCCAGAATGTTTTATACATTCTTCTTAGACATTCATTCAATTGCATTAATTTTTATAGCAAACTGATTATTTTCTTTAATAAAAAAGTGTTGCAAACAGCGATTTGAATGTTTTATTTAAAAAAAATAACAATAATGTAATAGTTGTTTTATAATGTCAGGATAAAAGATTTAAGAGTTTTGTTACTATTTGAAATATTACATCCATGTTACTAGAATTTCTCATTCAGATGTAATAATCTAAGTAAATCATAGATTTTTATTTCTTTTGTTTGATAGTTAGCCATCACTATAAGATAAAAAGTGTTTATTTTCTAAAGACTATGAAATATATCATATTAAACAACATACCTAATGGAAATTACAAGGCAATCCTTTCTGACAAAACAAGAAAATCGTTTAAACATATACAAATGTTTCGCTTGTATGTACATGCGATGTACAACAGTAGCAGCAAAACAAAAACACAAAAATAAAGTAATTTTAAAATGCAATGCGTTTCTAGTAGCAACTTACAAACTTGTATTTTACAACAGAAATAAATGAAATAACTTTCATTTTTTATTTTGCAAATTCCAACATATTTACTGATAAATGACGTTACACCCACGAAGATAATATCTCTTCTTCATTCGTTTGGGTTTTTTGTTTGACAAAAAAAAACGCTGATGATGTTTTTTTTGCTGCACAAAACCACCCCAACGCTAATACATCGTTTAATCATGCAAGTTGACAACAAAAACTGGCAAAAAATCACCAATTGTTATTTTATCATATATGTCCGTTTGGAAAGTTCGATTTGCAATAGAAAAATGCACACAGAAATGCCAACAGCATATTAAATGTGTTTCTCTTTAGTTCTGCTTGGATTATTTCAAGAAGTAGAAAAGTGTTCCATTGTATTGACTATATTATTTTAATAAGGCAATGAAAGCGTATGTACACAGCAAAATGAATTACATAAACCAAATACATTTTTTTTTGCTTTACTTGTTTTTATATAAAAATCGAAAAACTCGAAAAACTTTCAGTTTCTTAATTGATTTACTATCATAAATTGCCAACTTGAACATTCTATTTTAACCTCTAAAAACAGTTCGTTGTTTTTGCATTATGTACACGATTTGTTATTCAGGACAACTTTGTATGGGTGTGACTGCTTTAGTTTCTAGTTTTTAATCAGACAAGAAGGACAAATCAAAGTTGAAACAATTATTTTGGTTGTTAATGAAATGGCATTGACTAGAACAGGAATTGTGTAATAATAATAAAAAAAACATGAAAAGGAAATAATGGAAAATTGCTAAGAATGAAAAGGTTTTTAATAACTTCATTTCAAACACGCTAATTGCACTATTTTCATTGTTTCCATCGACTTTTAATTTAAACTGAAATAAAAAAGAGTATTAAACATTTAAAAACTAATCTCAAGGAACGGTAATGAAGCGTAAATAGATTTGTTATTACTCGCACGTAATTTAATTAAATTATCACTGATTCATTCGACAATATTAGTTTTACTATATGTGCAACGCAAAAAGATTCTTTAAGTAAAGTTAAATATAGTATATAATATAAAATAAAATAAAAACAGCTCGATCGTGTTTATTTTTTGTAATTAAATTTCTATTCACCGACAATTTCTTTCAATAAATTAGTTCGTTGTTCGCTGTTGCAACGAAAACTAAAATTAAAATGCATAAATAAGAAATATGAAATAAAATTTGCATATAAAGCTTATTAAAACATAATTTATAAAACACGCTTAGGCGTTACAATTTAATCACAATGAAGTTTTAATGAATTAAAATGATAATTTTCACTGCTACCAGGCAATCGATTAATTCAATGAAAGTTGAAAAAACAAGTGGTAGTTAGCTTAGTTGTGTTTTGTACAAACGCTGAGAAATTCAAATTTATTAGTATATTAAGCAAACAACAACAAAAAAACTCAGCGCACCAATCATTCGAAATAATTATGGTGCTAAAACAAGAAATAATTTTTTACAACTTGATTTAATGTCAAATTAGTGTACAATTGTGATTAGTGCAATCATGGAAGAAGTTTGCTCTAAATTACGTTTTAATTTAATGAGAATACGGTTTTTAGTGTAATTATATCATAAATTCTAATTTACTTTATTGAATAGAACGCGTGTGACAATAAAAGATATACAAGTTTGGCGCCTTCTTTATATTATATTATATTATATTATAATAAAAAAACTGAAAAATTCAATAAAGAATGCATTGTGTCGATAATTATTTTGTTGTGCAATATATAATGTTTCAAATATATGCAACTTTTCAATTTATATCGTATTTTATTACAATCTTCATTGTATCCATTTTAATTTCTAGATGACGTTGATGCTTAACGATATGCTGCCTAATCAGTTAATTCATTGGTCATCGCATCAAAAATTTTTTTGACTGCATTACTATGCAATTTTGGCGCGGAATGTGGCGTGAAGTGACTATAATGGATGAAGGTTTGACAACGTTTGAACTAATTAAAAGATGATTTGCATTTTCTAGCTTCGAATTAATTTGAATAATCATTATCTCCACCAACAATAAGTGCAACAAATTATTTTACCTCGCATCTCATTCAAATATTTCTCTTTTACTAAAATGATTTCTTTTATATTTTAACAAATTCTGAGAAATTTTTGCTGATTTTAACTCTTGGTGAATTATTGTATATTATAATAATAATTTTGAATAAAAATTCAAATAAATACACTTGATTGCTTCACTAACTTGTTTATTTTATTTGCATAAAATAATACTACAGTTGATACTTATTTCGGTCTATGACTATCATCAGAACTCAACTAGTTTTTTCTCAGAAAAATGTATTTATTTGAATTTTATTCTAAATTGTTATATTATAATCTATAATATAAATTAAAAAAACATAATCAGAATAAGTACACGAATAAAATCTTTGTTAAGAAATATTTCTATTTGTGAATATTCAATCTGTTATGGTTGAAAAAACACAAGAGACCTTTTTGATATATTTCAACTTTTCGCCTTTAAAATGTTTAAGCAATTTCTAATAGATACTAGTGTTGTAAATTAACATAAGAGACTTTGTCTGTGAGTACCATTAGAACTATATTTTACATTGTACGATAATTATACACTATTGATTCAACTAGTTTCTTACCAGAAAAATGTATTTATTTGCATTTTCATTCTAAATTGTTATGTTATAATCTTTAATTTAGATTAAAAACATAATTAGAATAAGTACAAGAATAAAAGTATTATTAAAAAGTATTTTTATTTGTGAATATTCAATCTGCTATGGCTGAAATAAACAACTCTTTTGGTATATTACAACTTTTCGCTTTTAATATTTTTAAGCAATTTCTAATAAACACTGCTGTTGTAAATTAACATAAGAGATTTTGTCTGTGACTACCATTAGAACTAACTATATTTTACATTGTACGATAATTATACACTATTGATTCAACCAGTTTCTTATCAGAAAAATGTACTTATTTGCATTTTCATTCTAAATTGTTATATTATAATCTTTAATTTAGATTGAAAACATAATTAGAATAAGTAAGGAATAAAAGCATTATTAAAAAGTATTTTTATTTGTGAATATTCAATCTGCTATGGCTGAAATAAACAACTCTTTTGGTATACTACAACTTTTCGCTTTTAAAATTTTGAAGCAATTTCTAATAAACACTGGTGTTGTAAATTAACATAAGAGATTTTGTCGCTTTCTAATCAAAAACTACACAATAAATAAATTTAATTAAATAATAGAATATTTAATGCCAAAAAATTGTTGTCTCTTTATTAATTTAAACAATAAATTTATTGCGAAGCTTGCAATAAAATTAAATAGTACAACTTTCATATTGAATAATTTATTACAGTAGTAGTTTTTGATTAACATCATTAGCTGAATTTTTAAATGACAAGCTATTTTTTATGAAAAAAAAGAACTTTTTATATTAATATGGGAAGTGTTTTTTCGTATAATAAAACGTAAATTTTGCCAGACAAAAACGAAGAAATCTATTATAAAAAAGGCAATTTCTAATGAAATTTATTGTGAAATAAATATATAACTTTATATGATACTCATAAATGAGCAATAAAACTAAATTGTTAATTTAAATTAAAAAGTAGCTCAACTAAGAAATGTAATTCATTAAAACTGCAAACATTTCACATAGAATTTAAAGCGTGTTTAATTAAATTAATGAATTTGTAATTCATTTGTACCATACTGTATAGTGTCGATTATTATTTAAATAACAGTACTAAGAATTGTGAAATCACTTTAAATTTAAATATAAAAATCATACATTTTGTAACTTTATACATTTATATTAAAAATTATTTGTGTGAGGTAAGATCATCATCAAACAAACAGGTGGGCGCGTCTAAAGATGCGCAAATTTTATAGCCGCAAACAAGCAATATACATTTAGCTTGCACCAAAAATTTGCAAAAATGTTAATACGAAAATAATATATATTTTATTGCATTTATAAATGCTATAAATTTTGCTGCAACTTTGTCGTCACATTTCCACTACACCTACAACAAATAAAATCCTCGTTTTTAATAAATTTCTAAAATACCATTGTATTGAAACACAATCAGGTTATAAAGATGCTTTTTATAGGTTTGCGGCGACATTTCCCAACAATTTATTACGATCCAACAAAATAATATAATATTATAAAAACTGATTTATAACTAATTTATAAATGGCATGTTAATTATGGAAATATCAAATTCCATATTTAAATCAGCAAATTATAAATAAACAACGTGTCATAGTTTGTTGAAAAACATCAAAATGACCAGTGTGTCAAATCTATATTTTACAAATTACTTAATAATGAACGTAATGAATGAAATATTATAAGATGCACAACAAAAATAAATATAGAAAATGAGTCATCTTTTACCATTAGTAGTAGAAAAATGAACCCACGCATAGCACACAGAATAGTAAATAGTAAAACTATTAATATTTGCTTTAAAATTGTCGACACGTTTTTGGATATGTTAATTAAACAAAAATCCGGTATTTAATCTGATTAAACACGTCGTCGGGTTATATATTTGCTTTAAAAAGCGATTTCATGAAACACATTTCAGATGAATAGTGAATATTTACACTAATTTAAACTGGACAGGCGTCTCAATCTCTATATTCTCTATATTATACTATAAAACTCATTTTTGAAAGTTCATTTCATTTCGATTCCAAATATCAAATAACACTGATTTTACATTAATAAAACCATTTCGTTTTATTTATGATTGATTGATGAAGATCAACTTTCACGATTATAAATAAAAGTTTGAGCAAATTACTATTAAACGTTTTCATTAATTTTTCGAGAGAAAAAAAATGACACAAAGCTAATTAAAGTACTTTTACCTCATTTCAAACTAATTCTAATTTGGTTGATTGTCATTTTGCTGAACATTACGCTAATAATCAATCAAAAAACCTACTTTATACATATAAATTTGAGTATTAGTTCTTAAATGAGTGGCATTAACTTAATTAACAAAAAAAAACTTTTACCGCAAATTAACGTGATGTTGGTTTAATTCCAAATCTCATCGATTGTTGTTAATAATCAATTAAATGCCGGTTTTCATAAAAATTTTCTAAATTGTTAAACGTACAACAAAGTAAAATCTAGGTTTTCATTACGTTACTCCTCAAATACGCGCCTTTCTAAAATTAATAATTATTGACATTAATATTTAAATAAATTTTTTAAGTATTTTGTCATTGAATTTATATGAATAATTAAATAGCAATATATTATATTAAAGATTATTTCATTCTTAAAATTCGAATCGATATTTTTATAAATATAATTTTATATTTCCTTACTTAATGAAATTAATTGGCAATTGGTTAATTTAGTAATTATTAATAATTATGTTACAATAGTAAATTTAATTTCACTTGATACTTTACACCCATGTGAAAATTATACTTTGTAAACAATAAATTATAATTTACCATAATTTATAAGAAAAGTAAAAGTCGAAGGAAAATAAAGTACATAATAATACAAAAACGTTATAAAAATTAATAATAATATGATAATTATCTTACCAACGTATATTTATTGTTAATTAAACTATAACAATAAAAATGATATTAGGAAAAAATACGCTTAAAATATCATTAAACGCCAATTACTGTTAAGGAAAATTATTTTTAAAGAATCATTTATAAATGGACGAAATAAAAAATGCGGTAATTACTAATTAGATTAGAGTCTAGGTAAATAATTACTAGCTACGTATGTTGCATTCTCCAAGAGAAAACTTATTCACTTTTATCACCGATAGATCAAAGGCAATTTAAAAATTAATTAAACCTGAATAAGAATGAGAAAACCTCAAATCAACATTTAATTAGAAATTATTGCGAATGATTCATGTTCGATTTATGTGATAAAAATAATAATATTGTTTCAAAGGACATATACCCAGTGACTTGATATAAATTTCCACATTCCCACAATAGAAATAACATATATATGTGCTATGCTGGAAATATTTATTTATCTGCATCATTTTCTTTAATTGTGCAAACAATTGCTTCAAAATATGTCTAGAATACTTTATTGCTCTATTATTATATTATTATACGCGGAACTGGCCAGCAAATATGCAAAAAGAATAAAAATACTTGTATGTACATCAACAAAAAACATTTAAACATTTTATTTATAGAACATGATAATATTTTTACTTCCTTGTTCGGTGAATCAGTGAAGTAACACATATAAAAAATCCATTTAGGAAAGTGCTTTATATATTAAATTTTATTAATAATAAAATACTAATTAATTAATTAATGTTATAAATGTTAAAATTTGTCTGTTCGAGTAATAAAGTAGGTTTATTTATTAATAGCGCAATAGAAATTGAATTATTGTATATCACCCTATAGAAAATAATTGGTATGGTATTTAGCTTTTGTTTTATAATTAATTGAAAGCAGGATTTATTATAAAGGCAACATAGTAACATCCTGTTCTTGTAATATGGGGGCGAGTGATAGTTTTGTAGGTGAAACTACAGGTGGCTTTGAATGAAAGAAGAATAGCAGAAAATAAAGAAGAATAAGAAGAAGAAGAAGCAAAAAAAGAGCAAAGTAAGCAAACTTCGAACCATAGCAAAAAATTAATAATAACAATAAATAATGACCGTGAAACGACGGTTTTACAATAGGTATGTCATCAAAATGGGTTTCTCGGTGAGTTGTAGGCTGGACAAATTGTCACGGATACCATTCTTCATGCAAGTCAATATTTATTATAACATAATTGATTATCAAGTGCAATAGCAGAAAATTCATTATCGCTGAAATGTATGTAAGGTGCTTGTAACTTGTAACTCAACACATGCACAAAACATAGAAGGATCGAATAAAAAAATGCCTATTAAATGTGGATGTAGAAGGATAATAAAAGCCATCGACTTTATTTATTTTAATAGTCATTTTCATTAAAAGATAAAATTTATGTGAAAGACAATGTACAGGAATTTTTAAAACAAATTAAAACATTATGACTGCATAAATCACGTTATATACTAAACTACATCATGTTGTTTAAAGTGCATAAATATTATCTATACATTCACAATACTTTATTGCTTTGAGGCTCTCGATATTTGTAAAATGAGGCAAAAAATCACCTAATAGCTCTTTTTACGGCTCAGATTTTAAGTGAATTAAGACTTGAGACATTAATATATTCCACCATTAACGACTTGCACATACATAATAATAAATGCCTATAAAATGTGATAAATTATTTTAATTAAAAGATAAATACATGTATTAAAATTTTAGAAGCAAGCACACATATTTGCCAATTTTTCTTGTTTGCTCCTTACCAAATAATATCTTTTTAATTACACAATAATTATGCATAATTAGAAATAATTCCAACTTCTTAATAATTCTTTCTACATTACTTAATACGCAATAATACTCTTCTTGATGAATGATTAAAAATATAAAAAATGATTTTGTTGTAATTAGAAATTCTTTTTGCTATATAATCCAATCTACCGATCAACAATAGTTTTATTTTTTGTTATAATATTATTGTTATTGTTTTTGCAAAGATTAGATTTTTATTAATAAAATAGAAACTTTAACATTTATATAAAATGCGCATAATTTAATTAAAAACAAACAAGAAATGATAATAGGTTTGATTTTCTATTATAAATAAACAAAAACTCTCTCATAATTCAAACAAAAATGACTACCTATCATATTTGTTTCACGACTAAATATATGCTAAATTGTAGCAAAATCGCAGATGCACTTTAAATCAACTTAAATCAGATGCGATTGCATTACTCAATAAACCATTGATTTATAATAACAAATCGAATCATGACTTCGACTTCAATTGCAGTTTCATCAAAATAAACTAATTTTTCGAATTGTTTACTTTTCAATAAAAAGTTGTTGGCTTTGCTTTAACAAAAGATTAATATTTATTTTGTTTGGAGTACAACGTATTGTACTTTAATTCTTGTCCGGTTGTATTCCTCGACTTGTGACTTTTTGTATTCATTCTTAAAGAGAATAAAAGAAAGTCAATAGAATGGATGAGGTTTTTGTCGGATTACAATGACCACTTTCAATTTCAACCAGCGCTTTTTCTTTCTTCTTATACGTACACATACACACCACATACCTAGTGTGCATTTTTTTACCATCCTCATTCTATATACGAATATTAATTTACACTTCATTTATGAATTAATTATCGTGACATTGAGCAAATGTGTTGTTACCAAACTTAATTAGGTACGTAGGAATCTCGTTTTGTATAAATGGTAAGGATGCATTCTTTATAAGAGCCGTGATGTGATGTATGTTTGTCATTTTTATGTATAATTATGAGTTGTTTATGTCGTCGTCTCCTATTGACATTTAATTTATATGGAACGATAACAAAAGCGTAATTATCTAAATTAAATTGATAATATTAACGAAATCTCGACGTGGATTTATGCAACAATATAAAAGATACTAAATATTCTAACATAGAACATAATTATGTTATAAATCTTCTGTCATGCTAAAACATGAAAGTGAAACATTTTTTAAAATGCGTATGTGTCTATGTGTGTGTATACATTTAGTCTAAATATATTAATTATACACCTGCATGAAAAAGTGAGCATTTATTGACAACAATATATCTTTAAAACGAATATTCTAACAAAACTATTTATCTTTGAACGTATAATTAATTTAGATTTAGATATATTTTTAATGCTTTCATTTCTACCTTTAAGAATTCAATTATATTTAATGCTTTTTTTAATTGTAAATTATTAATCTTACAAATTTTTTTCATTGCTTTAATAAAAAAAAGATGCTATAATACAACGTTGTAATCCAGACATTATTAATTTTTTCAACGAGCTGCAAATTAAAAAACTGCATACACGCTTGCTTTTTTTTCATTATAATTTCGATGTTATTTGTATGCCAAAAAATAAAAGACAATTTTATTGCGGCAACTTTCTACTTATATGTAAACTTTTGTATCCGTTTTTATTAAACGAAACAAGTTTGCGATATTATTGCGTCACATTTGTCGCCGCTGATTTGAATATTTCGTAACGCCAGAATAAGAAACAAAAAATAGTAATAATAATAAAAACGCGTACAAGAGGAAAAAGAATAACCTTCAAGACATTCAGTGAACTAAATAAAATATGATATATCCTATCCTGAAAGAATTCCGTGTGCTGCTCTTGTGAATCATGTCGTTAAATCAAGGACTAGTTTTCAAAGATATTAGTCAACTGCTTTTTGTTCTAAAAAAATCATAGATAGATTAATAACGAGTAATTAAAGGTCATCATTTAAAAGTACCGCGAGCTTCCCAAGCCGTTGTTTCATTCCCATTTTGATATATTATGATTCATTTTTAATTACTCATTTGATATCCAAACAAATTTTTATTTGTACAACCCCATGGAGTGTTAAAGACCATAACTAATTAACATTTATCATCGGTTTATTATAAATCTTTTCTTAAAGGTTAGCATATACATAATTTTAATTTAGTTATTTATATTGTTATTAGCTTAGGTAAGCATTTAAGATAAATCAAATAGAATTTTTGATAAATAGCCTCAAAAACTCATATTAATATAATTAATCTAGTCAATTTATTTCTTAATATTTGCAATACACACATTTCTTATACATTATTTAATAAATCCATAATATCTATTTAATTATAGTTGTATTTTCGCTACTATTATTTAGCATTTAGATTAAAACACATGTCTAATTGCTAATTAAACGATTCATAAAATAGCCATAATCATTTTTTAAATCCTAAATTCAAGCAGCAGCAATCATTTTAAAAATAAAAATTGCTTAATTTTATTATATAAATACAATATTATAAATTATTTAAAGGGTTACTAATATAATTTGTCTAGTCAATTTAGTTTTTAATACAGTGGAGCCTCGACATACGACTTTAATTTGTTTTAAACATTTGGACGTATATCGAATTATAAGTTTGTTCATATAACTGAATCATTTAAGCCTTACTCGTATGTCGAATTAAAGATGTATATCGAGGTAAATTTTTCTTGGCAAAACAGGTCGTAATACGAACACACACCCATTCACACAAGTCTTATACATTATTTAATAAATCCATAATAGCTATTTAATTTTAGTTGTATTTTCGCTAAGCTACTTCTTATTATTTACCATTTAATAGATTAAAACACATGTCTAATTGCTAATTAAACGATTCATGAAACAGCTATAATCATTTTTTAAATCCTAAATTCAAGCAGCAGCAGAAATCTTGCCAGAATGAAAATTGCTTAATTTTATTATGTCAATACTACAATACAAATTATTTAAAGTGTGACTAATATAATTAATCTTGTCAATTTATTTTTTAATACAGTGGAATCTCGACATACGACATTGATTTGTTCTAAACGTTTGGAGGTATATCTATCAAATTCACTGTATTTTTTAATTAGAACTATTTGTTTATAGCTTTGTTCATATAATTGAATCATTTGAGCCTTACTCGTATGTCGAATTACACACATTTCTTATACATTATTTAATAAATCCATAATATCTATTTAATTATAGTTGTATGTTTCGCTAAACATTTAGTAAATTAAAACACATGTCTAATTGCTAATTAAACGATTCATAAAATAGCCATAATCATTTTTTACATCCTAAATTCAAGCAGCAGCAATCATGCCCGAATGAAAATTGCTTAATTTTATTATTATATAAATACTATAAATTATTTAAACTGTGACACATTTACTACACTAATCTTGTGAGATTTATTAAAATTTATAACAACATATGTATGTATGTATGTATATATGTATATACTCATTGTGAAAGTTTCATATTATACACCTTAACTTGCAATTACACAAATTTTTCTACTAATAATATCCTATATACGAGTATGTACTTGCAAATTGCAACCAAATGAAATTCTTCGTTCACGTTGCATAAATAGTTTAAATTATTGTTATTTTAATAACTATACCCACACTTGGGCGCATTCCTCTGTCTATGATAATAACTTATTAGTAAAATTAAAGTCAAATAATTATTTTGCAAGACCGCAGTGAATTAAAAAATATATAGTCTTTATACGTTTTTGTTATTATTTAGAAAGTCTATTGATAATAAAACAACATTTTAATCATTTTTGTGGTTATTAATCAATTTTTGACAATAAAAATTTATTGGCTATCTAATTGAATGGAAACTGTACGAGTTTATTATAACAAAATTGTTACAAAATTGTTGTACAACATGCTGTTGTGCAGTCACTGTCGGGCATAGTTTATTATTATAGAATTTTGAATGTATCAAAATTTTAATGAAAATCAATTTATTTATGATCTATTATTAACCAAATATGTATTTTGAAAGTGCTTGGCAATGAAATTTTTAAGCGTAGTCAAAATGAAATCAGGAGTGCCAAATATCCTTGTTCCTTTTGCTCGCATTTAAATGAGATGTCGTGATTTTCGAAAACATATCTTTCGTAACGCGATAGAGGGTGTTTGAAAAAGAATTTTTCACTCTAAGATTAATGATCTGTGCGTTAATTAATTATAAAACGCAAACAATAAATTCATTGTTGGGTAAAGTGTTGCGCTTATTAAATAACTGTACTTCCTTTAAAAACGAACGCAATCGCGTGGAATGCGAAAAAAATTCGTTTTAAGCTGCAACTTTCCAAATGTTGTTGTACTCGTATGTATACATTAAATATGTGTAGCAAAAATATTGCAGCAGCTGATTGATTTCGTTTGCTTGCTGCTCGTTTCTTATGATTGTGCGCTTTGGCCTTAAAAAATATTCTATTTAATTACACCAGTTCGCGAAATTTTTCGTTATGAAATCGCGCTTAAATTACACAACAACAAATTCGAATCGCAATTCATACCAACACACACAGTTGGTGTTGATGTTATTTTCAAGTTATTTATTTATAAATTTATCATACAAGAAATATTCGCTGGTGTAAAAATATTTGAATTAATTATAAATAGTTATTAGATAATTCGCTTTCGATAGATAGAAAATAAATAGCCAGTAAACAAGTGTTATGACTTAATTTACATGAAAACTATTTCTTATGCTGTTTGAAAATTATTATAAATTTATGTCATAATAAATATGCACCTGTAATTTTATATATTAGATTAAATAGATAAATATTTGCTAGTTATACTTTAAAGCAGGTGGAAGGCTATTGTAAGGAAAAAAATCATTTACAAAAAAGGCAGAAATTAGTAAAAATTTAAAATTTATTATTTAAAATTGTTACAGGAAGATGCAAAAAGATTGGAAATTACTGTACATAAAAAATATTAAACACTTGATTTAAAAAAAGGCATAAATTAGTAAAAATTGAAAATTTGTGATTTAAAATTGTTACAGAAAGATGCATAAAGACTGAAAATTACTGTAAAAACTTGAAATGGTTAAATACCGTTTTTTTTTTTGTAAAATATAAACGTGTGTTTGAGAAGTTAATGCACATTATTGAAGCTACAATGTGGCTTGTGCGAAGAAAACAAATAATTTTAATACGTACGCATTCCTTCGTACGAAATAATAAAAAACATTGATTGGTTGCTGTGAGCTTTCTATTTTATAAAATATATGTCTCAATAAGTATTATGATATGAACTGCATTCTAGTACATAACTCATTATAATTCTAGAATAGTATTTTACCGTTCACTAGCATGTCATTTTCACGTCGTCGTAACTACCTTTTACGAATATTGAACGGTAGGTGTATATTTGAGGATAACTTCCCACAATGCCCAACGGTTATGTAACCTATAAATTTATGCATATAACATATTTATACATTTACACTTGTAACTATTCCTTCCTAATAATATCTTCAACTTCTTTACTGTGCAAATAAAGATGACTATGCACTGTAATTGCATAAATATTATTAATAATTGATATTTATTGTTGAGTTGCAAACGTTATTAACCGTCTTCAGCCTGGCAATGAATGTAAATGTTGAGCCTTTTTTTTAATTAGAGTGGAAAACATGTTTTATATTCATAAATTAATATAAATAATTTAAAATTATTACACTGACAAATCGCTTTTCATTTAAATTTCTGCAAAAGGAGATTTTTTTCTTGATTAATGCATGCAATTCATATAAAATCTTTTAATACGAAAATTGTAAATTATAAATTGCGATAATAATTTTATAGCACATTTTTTAAATCAAATAAGAAATTTAAAACGATTTATTATATTGGCATGCAACAAAAATATATGCTAATCTTATTTATAAATAATTATCTCTGTCCTGCAAAAATTTATTTTATATCAAATAATTAAATTAAACGTTATGCACTTTTAGTTAATAATAAATTACAATTTATTTGCCTTCGGATTATTATTAAACATCGCGCACATTCAGTTCTCTATCTCAACATAATTAGAAATAAATAATCGCATCAAAGTTAATTAAACGTGAACCTTAAAATTTTGCATAAATGATTAATCGACGCTTGGATAAACTCATCAACAACAAAAAAATGAAAGGAAATAAATTCTATCAAAAAAACTAAATTAATAATTTTACGCAATAGATAAGAAAATGTATTTATCATTCATAATCTAGCATAAAATCTGTTATTGAATTTTATTATTATTACGAATTAATTTAATATCCTGTCTCGTTGGTATTGCAAAATTGCAAAATTGTTTTCACACCATTAAATTGATATTTAGTGAAAAAAATACGATAAATAAATGAAACATAAAAAATAACATGGATTATTTAGCGCAAACACTCATAAATTATGAATGGATTAGAAATATCCTTGAAGTAAATCCTGTATTATAATTTATTTTGGGCAGACCGGAACCAAATTTATTTATTCATAAGACACTACAAAACGCTTTTAAATATAATTAGGTAATCATGTAAAACATTTATCTAGTTAAACTAGGCGCTATCTACTTTATCTATCATTGAAATCTCCATGATTTCACAGAAAATATACGAGATTGAAAGTGATTTAATAAAGTTATTATTATTGATCATTTATATCCTGCTTTAATAAACAATTTATTATTCTAGTTAGATCGGTTGCGATATAGAAATGTCGCTTTTTGGATAGATATCCTGTTTGTTAGTGATATTTAATGCATTTTTATACTTTAATGTTGTAGATTTTGATCAAGATATATTTGAAATGAAATTCAATTAGTGAGATCACTTTCTAATCAATATTTCTCAACAGATTGTGCGGTTTCTTCATTTTGTAATCGTTTGTTCATCCCAAATATTTTTGTAATAATAGAAGAATAGGAAAGAATCTACAATAATATAATTATTGATGAAATAGTTTGCATCGCCTTAAATTAAAATTATCACGTTTTAAGTAGGTATTATCTTTGTTGGCCGTAGTTGTGATCTACATCACGATCAGTGCGATAATGAATCAATGTGTCTAGTGAATTGATTTGAAATTCGTTAAGGAATAAATCACCGCCTAAATAAGGAATTAGATGTAACTTTTGTCATCCAAATATTTGTAAATTAGTAATAATAGAAGAATCATAAAGAATTTACAATAATATAATTATTGATGAAATAGTTTGCATCGCCTTAAATTAAAATTATCACGTTTTAAGTAGGTATTATCTTTGTTGGTCGTAGTTGTGATCTACATCACGATCAGTGCGATAATGAATCAATGTTTTTAGTGAATTGATTTGAAATTCGTTAAGGAATAAATCACCGCCTAATAAGGAATTGGATGTAACTTTTGTCATCCAAATATTTGTAAATTAGTAATAATAGAAGAATAAGAAAGAATTTACAATAATATAATTGTTGATGAAATAGTTTGCATCGCCTTAAATTAAAATTATCACGTTTTAAGTAGGTATTACTTTTGTTAATCGTAGTTGTGATCTACATCACGATCAGTGCGATAATGAATCAATGTGTCTAGTGAATTGATTTGAAATTCGTTAAGGAATAAATCACCGCTTAAATAAGGAATTAGATGTAACTTTTGTCATCCAAATATTTGTAAATTAGTAATAATAGAAGAATCATAAAGAATTTACAATAATATAATTATTGATGAAATAGTTTTAATCGCCTTAAATTAAAATGATCACGTTTTGCAGAAAAACAAAAATGTTTATTAGGTATTATCTTTGTTGATCGTAGTTGTGATCCAAATCACGATCAGTGCGATGATGAATCAATGTTTCCAGTGAATTGATTTGAAATTTGTTAAGGAATAAATCACCACCTAAATAAGGAATTGGATGTAACTTAACTACATACAGGAAATACTTTTTAAATGGTTTTATTTCCAAGCAGAAATACGAACAATAAATATTAAATTAAAAACCATTATGCAAAAGTTACGTGGCAAAGTGACTTTAACAAAGATAAAATGATCATATTGCATCGAATAAATAAAAGATTAAGGCGAAAAATCCGTAAGTTTTTGTCGTTGCTCGAATGAATTTGCATTTTTTAACGCCAACATAAGTTATGTAGGTGCCAAATGAGCAAGTTCCCTTTCCAAACAAATAAATAAGAAGAAATAAGCCATGCAAACGATATAAAAAAAATGGGGATTCGAACAATACCAACGCGCTTTTTCAATTAACTAAACCACCAAAATAAGGTTTCGATCAATTTTATAGGTGAGAAATGGTAAAGGATGTAAAAGGTAGATAATTGTATCCCGAACACGGCCTTAGGTATATGTATATTCGTGTTCGAAAACTACCTTATAAGGCTGTGTCGTAGATTCTAAGGTGTAACGAATGGGATCTAAACATAATAGTTGATATTTATGCATTTCAAGTTAAGGATCATTATACTATTACACAAATTGAAAATGAATTTAATTTATTAGATTCCTCACACAACAAAATCTAGATTTTGCTGCGCTCGCCACTCTTTTTATTTCATATTTATTTCATCGCAATGCATGATGTTTTCTTCAAATAAAAAGAAGAAAAAAACTACATTATGTATCATACCCATAAACATAAAAAATTATGACATTTAAAAACCGTTTACATTTTAAAAAGCAATTTAAATATATTTATTGTATTAACTTAAAATATTTTGCAGATATTCATCTGAAATATTTTTCCTACCACATCATTAAATTCATATTCTTAAAACATAACTAAATCTTTTTCGGATATTTCAATTAAAAGCTAACGTTATAGAACAAGTTATTTAACAAAATTAATAAATACTTTTTCATACAGTTTAACTATAATTAAAATTCGTTTTATATAAATTAATTGTTACAAAATAGAAACGTTATTGCTATTGGCGATAAATAGAATTTTTTTTAATGAAAAAAAAAAAACTAAATTGACAAAATCCTGTCAGAGCTATATATTTTCACTTTTATCCACACATTACTCATTTCATAACACGTTAAATTGAATTTACTCAAAATGTTATTCAATTTAACGCACATTTAAACTGTGTTTTTTTACTAGCTTTACGTATATATCAATTAAAATAAATATAATATCATTTCGTACTGGCAGTTAAACTTTCTTTGAAAATATTTTTACTAGTCTCATTATCAGTGATATAATCGCGTTGTAAAATTTCGACCATCCCACATAATTACATAAAGAATTAAAATCGCGCACGTAAAATGTTAAAAATTAGAGGTGTTAAGCGTAATTTCACATCATTTCATGTGTGTGGATGTGTGTGTGTGTGTGTGTGTGTGTGTGCGGCGTAATCAAGCGGAATAGCTCGCATATTGGAAGAAAAGAATACACTTCTGGGAATCTTTTACAACACATTTCGTTTTCGTTTCGAATTTATCATTAGGTGTTCGTTTTCGGCCATAATGATACGTGAAATCACTTGCGGTCGCTCACTTTACAGATCGAATTATTTCTGCAATTTAATATTATTTTCATTTAAATAATTGATTTGATGTATTAGATAAATAAATTTTTGAGTGTAATATGATATTTATTAATATTAATATAGTAAAAAAATGTTATATTTATAAAAGTACTTAAGCAGTATATATTTATTTATCTAAGAAATTGATACAGACATTTCAGTTTTTAAGTTTTTGTTGTAAAATGGTTTTTGGCACAAAACAAAAAATATCACATTGCATAATACACAGCAAATTTAGTTCGAATTAGATGTGGTTGTTAACAAATTGATTAACATTAAAATTATTTCTGCAATTGAGTATTTTCCTTTAAATAATTGATTTGATGTATTAGATAAATAAATTTTTGAGTGTAATATGATATTTATTAATATTTATATAGCAAAAAAATGTTATATTTATAAAATTATTTAGGCAGTAAATATTTATTTATCTAAGAAATTGATACAAACATTTAAATTTTTAGGTTTTTAATGTAAAATAGTTTTTGGAATAAAACAAAAAATATCACATTGCATAATACACAACAAATTTAGTTCGAATTAGATATGCTTGTTAACAAATTGATTAACATTAAAATTATTTCTGCAATTTAGTATTTCCCTATAAATAATTGATTTGATGTATTAGATAAATAAATTTTTGAGTATATTATGATATTTATTTATTTATTTTCTTTATTTATACTTAATATAGTAAAAAATGTTATTTTTATGAAAGTACCTACGCTGTAAATATTTATTTATCTAAAAAATTGATACAAACATTTAATTTTTTAAGTTTTTATTGAATTTTCAAGAATAATTCACTGATATATATAAATTTTTGATAAGCAAATTTAGTTTTATAGATTAATCTAGTTTTATTATTGAAATAATTGATTATAATGTATTACCTAAATAAATTTTTGAATGTAATATGATATTTATTTATTTATTTGTTTATTTATACTAAAATTTATAGCAAAAAAGTGTGGTTGTTTGGGAGAGTTGGTGAAACTTGCGTATGGCAGAGTGAAACTTTAGCTAGCCTTGTTAGATATACAGCGGCGCAAAGAAATCGTGAATGTGCATTGAATGAGGATTAAAAAGAATCCCATGAATGGCGCATTGCACTTCTTATTTAGTAATCTGCATGGGTATAAAATAATTTTCACATTGATTGTGATGGTTTGTAATGTGTGGCAAAACCCTTACGAAACTTGTCTTGAATGGCTTTGTTAGAACACAGCAGAAAAAAGTTTTGCCATGTAATGATAATATTATTTATTATTTTTGTTTGTGTTTTATTTTAATAAGGAAGCGTTTTAATTTAGCTGAATGCGCTTTTATCGCCATGGGGGGTTAAACTGTATGTTTTGATAATAATCTTGCTAAAAATTTTAACATCTACAAGTAAAATTTATTGCGCGGACTTTATTCAAACGAAAAATGAATTTAATGTTGCTTTTAGTATTCATGTCGCACCTACATAACATTTCCTCGCATATTCTTTACTTGTTGAATAAATTCGTTTTGCAAAACGTATAAATAAATCTCTTATAAGTTTTAAAGGAACTTACCGACGATACAAAATACAGGTGGTTTGAAATATAATCCCAAACTTTTAAGGAAGTATAGAGCACATAGAGTAAAATGTCACAGAAATTTCAAATTTATTGCATATGTAATCACAAAAAAAGTTGCGTTCAGTTTGTGTTTGTGCGAAAAAATAAAATGTAAAAAACGAAAACTTAAATAAACAAAAAAAAGGTGTACTCGTCGCGACGCCTCTAGTTACCGTTCCTTCACGCGCGCAGACTAAGACATTCGACTTGGAGCGCGCTTTCCGAAACCGCGTGCGCAAGTCCAACTACGTCACATTCATTATGACGTCGGAAGTAAGTGGGTTAGACCCCTCATAGCTGTAACTGTTCCCAAGGTAAGTGGCAATCGAGCTACTTTCTTTTCGATACTTTTTACATCCAAAATGTCTCGACATCTTACGGATTTACTATGAAACAAACTTAACACTCCTACATAATAACATTTATATCTGATACATAATCTTTAACATAACTTTACCTGCACTTATCTTGATCAGACTTTCAGTAAGTATTTAGAATTCAATGAACTTTTTATGATCTTAAAAATACGTTAAATCGACTCACATCTTGCACTTTAACCTAACACCCATTTTACTCAACTCGCGTAATAAATTTTATTTTCATAATAATACTGTATTTGGTAATTGCTAAATCTTACTTAACAAATTAACTTAATATTTTATATTAATTTATTTTCAGGGTTGGAAAAAAAACGATTTTTTCATTCATTTCGAAAATTTGGTCGAAATAACATTAATATTTCTGCAAGTTATCTATTAATAAGAAATTATCTTAAAGTAACGACATAACAAATAACAATTAATAATTTATCTTTTGTTTATATGAAAAATCGTGCGATTTTTGTAACGTTCTCTATACCTGTAGTCCGTTTAGTGTGTTTTATTTGTTTTAGGTAACGAATGTATTTTTATCAGTTAAAAATTATGCCACTAAAATTCAGCTGAAATCAAATGATTTTCATCATTCCAACCCTGTTTATTTAGTAAAATTTTAAATTTATTCTATAGTAAGTACAATATGATGAAAATTCTTCTTTATAAATAACTTCCTTGTTGATGTATTATAATACAATCTTAGACATTTTATTTTTATCACGAAAACTTACCAACAAAATGGGAATATTGTTAAAATACTCGTAAATTACCTCTTTGTAACGGATTACGCATGTAAATACCGCCTAATCCTCTTTAATTTCTTGAACGCACTTTAAACGTCTCATAATTTTCTAACACAATGTTGTGCGGCGACATTTTACACCGGCAAAAAATGAAAATATCATAAAAATGATGTAAACATGATTATATTCATATTTAGAAACTAACATCTTAGTTGTTACAGTAAACTTGTTAGTATTTAGTATTCATATTAAGCTAGTCCAAGGCAATGATCTATAGCTGAAGGCTAGATTTGGTTTTATATGAACATACCATTATAGTAACATATATTTTATCATTTTTTTATAACCAAGATGATATTGTGATGACACATCAACAGGTGATTTAAATGCGATAGAACTAAATTGCTTATAAAATATTTTAAGTATACCTTTCGGATTCATATACTAGAAATAATTGATATGGAAAAAACCAATCGTATTATTATTATTACATACACACAAAGTGGTCTAAATTTGCTTCAGCTTTTTTCCATCTATTGTCGCTACTTTTATGATATTTTGATATCAGCATAACAATAATACTTAACATAGGAAATAGTGTACATATTTTCATTATTTATTATTAACACCCATAAATATCTAATATATTTATTTCATAAAAATCCACAACATCTTTTATCACATCTTAAATTAAGTAGTTTTTGGGATTCATATACTAGAAATAATTGCTATGGAAAAAACCACAAAGTGGAATAAATTTACTTGAACTTTTTTCCATCTATTGTCGCTACTTTTATGATATTTTGATGTCAGCATAATAATAATACTTAACATATAAAATAATACATATTTTCATTATTTATTAATAAATTGTAAGAAGTTCACCTCAGTCACTTGGTGAACCATTTTTTTAATTGAGTATTTCGGTTTAAAATTTAGAATTTTAGATTATAATGTTAGATATTTGTCCTTTTGGCAGTCCATATAAGACGAGACTACATGGATTCATTGTTATATATTTAAAAGACATTTATTAAATTATTTAAATAACGTATAAGTAATATATGTATTATATAAAATCTACAACATCATTCATCACATCTTAAATTAAGTAGTGAAGATTAAAATGCTACCAGTTAGACTATTAAATTAATTTAATTAAAACTACGGCTGTTTGCGGTCATGCAATTTACTAAATCATGCGCTAAGTAGACAGTTATATAAATTTTATAGGTTAAAACTATTTGAAAAATGTAACGTTTCTAAAAAGTGAAAATGTTGCGTTGGTTGCATACGATTCAAATAAACAATTTTTATTAATTTTATATAGAGTGGAGCAGCGTTAATTTATTTATGAGGTGTTTATGGTTTTTGGGATAATTGATTTAATTTAACGAATTTGCGCAAATGGTAACCTAGTTAAGAATTTCATGCACGCTATTAATTATATTTGTTTTATGTTTCAAATTCATGATTTAGTTATTAGCGTTTTTAATTACTAAATAAATATTTTTTAAGCTACGCTTAACATTTAACATTAATCACACCTAAAAATTGTTGACCTTTCCACTACAAATCGATTTTTATTGAATGGAACGAATCGTCTCGAACGAAAAGTATGCTGGCTGAGATTGGTCGATTGGTAGGCAACCAATTCAGCATTTTCACTTTTTAGAAACCTCGTTTTTCTTTGCGCCGTCACCAAAAACTTTCTGAACAATTAAAATTGGCAAGGTTTTTATACGCAACGTAATTTTGTGTTATCAACAACGAAACAAATTTATAAACAAAAACCTTCACGCGTTTTGACTTAAAACTATAATATGATCTCGTCGAAGGAAGCGGAAAAGTTCATGTTACATATATGCATATTCAAGTCATCACAAACAATTAAAATGCGTTTTACAACACTATACTTAAACTTATGATAACTCTAATTTTAATTATGAAAAAATCCGCTTTGTAAGCAGCAAAGCGCGAAATAGAATTGCATAAACCTACATAAACGGAATCTTGATATGTATTTTAGTTAAAATTCTTTAACCACATTGTTTGTTTGTCAAATTGTTCACGTCTCATTCTTAAATTAGCAACGCCGCATGTTATCAATTAATATCTTTTTGAAAAATTAATAGCTATTATTTTACAACATCGGCAACGTGCAACGTTTCAAAATGTTGCAAAAGAAAAGAAGTGGCTTCGTCACTTTAAAGAAAGTGATTTTGCACCTTGATCTGGGCTTGCAAGTTTCTGGCTCGAAATGTTTTACCAGACAACAACCCATTGCATTTTTAACATTTCCACTCACTTTCAAAGAGTACTGCAGTATTTAATACACTCTGATAAACTGCCGCTTTATCAGCCGAACATTACTTTAAACTCGTTGAAATTTTCTTACTTACGATTAACAGCTTATGCGTAATAAATAAAAATCTTACCTGAAACAAACAAAAAAAAACAAATTAGTACTGCTTAAAAAGTATAATATACTTTGGAAGAATTTTGCTAAATGTTTTGAAATCACGCTCAGCATCGCTTTAACTGTCAGATTAATAAAAAAAAACTGTCTCCTACAAAAAGTTAAGACTAATTTATATAAAAACCTGTTGTTTTTAAGCAAATTAATAATGAAATAATGCATTTTTGATTAATAATCTTGGTAGTGACAAGAATTAAAATGAAAAGTTTTTATAATACGATTAATTATAATTTTTTAACCAAATGAAATTCACTAAGGTCTATTTTTTTGCATTCTCTGCATTATTTTTATGAAAGTATCTGGGCAGGAATTATTTATTTATCTAAGAAATTGATATCAAAATTTATTTTGTTAGGTTATTGTTGTAAAACATCTTTCTGGGAGAATTCTTAATAATGCAAAATTTTAAACAATGAATAATTCAAAGATGCAAATTGATTAATATTAATAGAAACAATTGCAAACTAGCTGGAATAATTTTGCTAAATGTTTTGAACTCACGCTCAGCATCGCTTTAACTGTCAGATTGATGAAAAAACTGTCTCCTACAAAAAGTTAAGACTAATTTATATAAAAACCTGTTGTTTTTAAGCAAATTAATTGTAAAATAATGTATTTTTGATTAACACGCTTGGCAGTGACAACAATCGAAATCAAAAATTTAGACAATACAATTAATTATAATTTTTTAAACAGATAAAATTTACTCCGTATATTTTTTGTAAAACTATCTACAAAGTAATTATTTAAGAAATTAATAACAAAATTTATTTTTTTGGTGTTTATTGTAAAATGTCTTTCTGGGAGAATTCTCAACAATACAAAATTTAAAACAATGAATATGTCATATAATAAATAATAATTTATATATTAATTTTTTTATAAGCTAGTTTAGTTCGTATTAGATATGGTTTTTAGCAAATTGATTAATATTAATAGAATCAATTGCAAACTAGTACTGCTTAAAATGTATAATATACTGTGGAAGAATTTTGCTAAATGTTTTGATATCACGCTCAGCATCGTTTTAAGTGTCAGATTAATAAAAAAAACTGTCTCATACAAAAAATTTAGACCAATTTATATAAAACCTGTTATTAATTATAAAATAATGTATTTTTGATTAATAAACTTGGCAGTGACAACAATAAAAATGAAACTATTCGACAATACAAATATTTATAATTTTTTAAACAAATAAAATTCACTCCGTATATATTTTATTCCTCTGTGTTTTTTTGTGAATCTACCAAACAGTAGTTATCAATTTATTTGATACACAAATTTAATCTTTTAGCTTCTTGTTGTAAAATGTTTTTCTAGAAAAAATTCCCAACAACACAAAAAAATATAACGATGAATAATTCATAGATATAAACCACATTTCTATCACATAATTAATTTTATTATAAACTAATCTAGTTCGAATTTTAGTATGGTTATTAGCAAGTTGATTAATATTAATAGAAAAATAACGAACTAGTTATATTTAAAAACAATAATATACTGTAGAATAATTTTGATAAATCACGCGCAGTATCGTTTTTACTGTCAGATTAATAAAAAAAATTGTCTACCACAAAAAGTTTAGAGTAATTTATATAAAAACCTGTTGTTTTAAGCAAATTAATTAAAATTAATGTATTTTTGATTAGTAAGCTTGGCAATGACAATAATCAAAATGAACATTTTTGCCAATGCGCCTGATTATTATTTATTAACGAAATCGTTGATTTATTATTTCATAAATAATACGATTTTTTTATTATAATTTTAGTGGTGAGTAAAAAGCAGCTACCAACATTTCCATATATAAATTCAAATTTACACTAATATGAAATTATCTCTTTAGAAAATATTCCACCGAATTAACATTCTCCGATCTCGATGTTTAAACAACAAGCTAATCCTAAGATATTTTTTAATATTTAAAAATGTGTCTGAAATAAATCCAGTTCTTAAACCGTGCATAAAAAATATAAATAAGCATAAATTAGGATTTAGTGTCTTAGTCGTTTGGCAATTTTAAAAACGTGGTCCAATCTTATTTAGAATGAATTATTGATACCCTTTTATTCACACATGCAACCAGTAGCGTCCTTCTTAATCTTCTCACAATGCGAACCATGCAAAACCATTAATAATCTTTATCAATTTCAACAAAATTTTAACCATTCCTTTTCATGACATGAAAATAGCTCTACAATTTCGGTTTACGAACCAGCTAATAACAATAATATTGCATTCGACATTTTCCTACGCTACTGATCTTGTAAATCAACAAGTCGTAATGTATTAATCGTAGCAAAATCTAAATAAATCCAATTATAAAAACGTTATATATTGTTTGGTCTGTTTGTAAGCGGTTTCTCATTAATTTATCTGGGGAAAATTTATAATATTGCATTAAATACTTTATAGATCACAAAAAGATATAGGTAGATATACTGTTTTATTGTAGTATCAAAATATTGTTCAATAAATAATTTAACTTTAATATTATAATGAGATAATTCTTCATTTAATACATAAATTTTAAATATAGAAATTTTAATTATAAAAACATGTAAATGGTGTACTTTTCAATCAAATATTTTTGCTTTTGCTATTAAAAAAGAGGAAAAAATAGGAAAACTATTAATGGATGATGTATAGAGAAGAGAACTATCTATAATAATTCATTTAATATAATGACTATTTTTAAATGATTTACCTCAAAATGAGAATTATTTAGTCATAAAATATGGGGGACCATATATGCAATGTATTTATATATCTTGTTTCTTTAAAATTTTAAATTAGTGGTGAAAAAGTTATTAAATATCGTTAAATACTGTACAATATCAATTATTAAATCCAAATATATATATATTATTTGCCAATTTATATGTTGTGGAATACGATGAATAAATTTAATCGTTTAATTTTTGACAAGGACAAGAAATTACTCGAATATGTAATATAAATCAACGTTTCGGGCTCTTGATATATGTACTTTATTATAGTAATTTGTCAAATGGTCATATTAATATAAAACAAATTATTAAAGATAAATCCAATATTTCACTTATAATATTAAATAAATTGATATAGGTATAGAGTTTTACTTTAATGTCAAAATATTGTACAATACATAATTTCACTTTAATAATAATCTAAAGGAACAAATAATTCTATTTAATATTTTCGAGTGGGTTTTATATTTGAGCTCTTGATTAAGAAACTTATAATTGCTCATTTATTAAATCTTAATAATTATCTAGCCATTAAAGTCGATTTTGAAATGGACTTCAAATCCACTAATAATATATTTTATATTATTTGCTAGGAAACATTATCACACAACGCAGTTCTGCTTTATTGGTGTTTTTATGGTTTTATCAAACGAACACAAAAAATTGTTACATAACTAATTCATTTAGGCAAGTAATCTAGTTACGACTAGTTTTTATCGTCGAAACAGGTTGATTAATATTAAAGCAGTCGAAAAAAACAAAAAAAACAAAATAGGAATTCATCATGACTTAATATTAGTTAATTATATTAATCTATTTATTGATGATCGTTAATAAGCAACTTCCTTATTTAATAATTATTTTCACTTTTAATCATATCAGATTTACCAACGAAAATCTAAATATTTAATAACAAGATGCTATGAAAGTATTATGTAAGCATCGTGTTATCTTAAAAACTAATCTGGGATAACATCAAAGCTTGAACCTAAAATGTGACATTTTAAAAATTTTGAATTTTAATTAGTTAATTAATTTTAAGTCTGCGCTTACATAAAATGTTTCTTCTTTATTAGTTGTTAGCAAAATGGAAAATATTCAAATTTTCTAGAAAGTGTTCATCAATAAAATAAGCTATTATAATGGAATAAAATCCTCTCTTTTTTTGGGTTGAACCCATATATGTCATCAACTAATCTTATATCATTAATAATTTTATAGTCGGATACAAATGACACTGTTGTTAGTTTTTGATTTAAATATAAATATAAATACTTTTATGGTCGTTCCTCGCACATTGATTAATATTGAAAGCAAAATATGATTTATTTTTATTAACACATAAACTATCAATGTTAAGATTTTATTGCATTTTCGCATCGACGCTACAAAATTACTAATTAAATCATAAATTTTTTAAACCTGTTAATTGACACTGTATACAAACAGAACGACATTTATATGTATGAAAAATTTAAATTGAATGCGCTAATTGCTCTATATAATGCAAAATTTGAAATAAATGTGTTGTTTGTTAAATAAGTTAATAAGGTTTGCTCGATTTTACTTTCAAATTAAAACAGTTTAGTTTTTCTTAGATACTAAGATATCTTGCAGAAGAAGCCAAGATGAACACTTGACAAATATTAATACAAATGTTATTCGTACTTATGCATTATCTACGTTATAGACCATGGGTGGGCAATCTTTTGTTAAACAATGCACAAATTACAGATGTTTTAATGAGAAAGTCTCAAAAATTACTTTAACAATCTAAAATTTATTGGAAAAATGCCAGATATGCACATTTTCCTTTCGCTTTTTGTAAAAATTCCGCATTTTTATGTATACAAACAAAACGACATCTACATGTATGAAAATTTTACATTAAATGCACTAATTGCTCTATATAATGCAAAATTTGAAATAATTGTATTGTTGGTTAAATAAGATAATAAAGTTTGCGCGAATTCACTTTCAAATGAAACCCATTTCGTTTTTCTTGGAATCAAAGCAAGCACATTCTATTATAATATACTCGTACGATATTTCTAATTCTATTTATTTATTGTCTGCGTTGCAAACATAAATTATAAATTTGAATAATAATAGCATTGTTTAATCTATATGGGCGAAACTTGAATTCAAAGCAATTTGCTGTTAAATTAACACTTAATACTGCTAATAACCTTATAATTAAGATTTTGATGGTTGGTCCGCCCTCAAGACAAAAGTACAGTTTCAGTTTTAATTATTATTAATAAGATTGTGTTGTTAGTTGCAGCACACCTTTAACCTTTTCCGAGATATTATAATAATTTAACGTTATAATTAAATCGAGAACAATTTCCTTTAACTACCTGAAGCATTATTTATTGTGAATAAAAGATTATTAGATTGCCTCAGAAATTCTTTTAAACATTTCGTTTTTAAACTATGTTATTTTCTAATCTAGAACGAGGAAATGTAACAACAACAACATACAGGCGATCGTTTTGAGCAAAAAATTCACTTTATTGGCAGTTTGACACTCTAATAATACACCGATTTTATTGGGTCAGTATATTCAATTACAATCAATACGTAAGTACATACAGCTAAAATTTATTAAACAATTTTTCATTCAGCAAGTTCAATCTAAAACACATACACAATTAATGGTTATTACATTATAATTATTGTGTTATTGCGCTGATCAATTATTGTATTGTAGCTTCCAAATGATTAAGTGTATTTTTTTTATATTCATGTAATTATTTATAGGAAATTATAGAGCTGATTTTGACAAATCATTATTAAATAATAAATTGTGTGACAATTTTTATATAGGTACTATATTCTCTATTCTTTATAAAAGTTGATGTATGATACCGGACAACAATAAATGTTCGGCGTAGTTTTTGGAATCAATTTTTGGTCTACTAACTAAAAAAATAATAACAGGTTAGCTGAATTGAGTCTACATTTTGTGAAAAGGCAATCTATATAAATTGAAGATAAAATGAAATTATATATTCAAAAGCTTTTATTTTCAAATAGAAACAATGCCTTATATCAGGGATGAGTAAACTAAAACCCTACCTCGTGACTTAGGTATTATAAATATGGGTCTACTATAAGTTGTGAACCAACAAATTCTAAAAGGATAAAAAAAAGTTGCGTAGAAATGCTGTGTATTGTCTTAAAATTTGTGCAGTAATAAAAAAAATCAGGCATAACAATTCTAGCCAAAAATATTCCCATTTATGTCAGAAAATTTGGTAAAAGGCACATGAGTATAACAGAATTTAGTCCCTATTTGGTTGATTGTGGATTGTATATAACATCAAAATATTTCACTAAAATAATTTGCGAAGAATAACACTTTACTAAGAAACATTATTGGTACTTATGCATTATCTACGATATAGACCAAAAGTGGGAAACTTTTTTTCATATAACGGGCTAAAATTTAGTTAAATAATGCACAAATTTAGAATGTTTTGATCAGAAATGCACAAAAATCACTCAAATAATCTAAAATTTGTTGTGAAATGCCAGATATGCACATTTTCTTCTCCCTTTCTGTAAAACTGAAGCATAATTGATCGAAAAGTTAAAAATTTGTTAGATAAATCTAAAACAGTATTATTACGCCGGCCGGATGGAACGTTTTTGAGGGCACCATCATTGATATAGATGTAATTTGTAAAACATGTTACCAAAAACGTTGCTTTAAAACAGACTCATTAGAATATATATTTTAATAATAAAATGACTTATTATCGATTACAATTTATTATTTTTCAGTAAATTATAAATAACTTTCAGATTCCAGTTGAGTATATTATATTTTTAAGAAACTAGAAATGATATGATTCTATAAGTAAAATTTTCAAATCGCAAGAAATATTTGTAGTTGGTTTCCTGGAATAAGATAAGATAAGAAGGTAAATATCTGAAGTCAATTGAAATATTCTAAATCATTTTCTGAGAATTTATAACACTTCTGAAACTAAATTCATTCCAAATATGTATTAATATACTTCTTCTTTTCCCAAGAAGGCAAAAAAGTATCGAAATGAATAATTCATTCACTATATACACAACATTTCTAATTCTATTAAATTATTATATAATTTATTTTGTTATAACCTAATCTAGCTCCAATTAAGTCTGGTTATTAGCAATTTGATTAATATTAATAGAGAAATTGCGAACTCATTCCGAGTTAATACTAGTTGTAAATAATTAATTATGCTAATCTACTGTTTGATATATGGCTGTCTAATAAATTTTGATCAACATTCAATCACTGAGTTTCGAATATCAAATATTTGACAACAAGCGAGTGGAATTTTACCGTATTGCAAATCAAGCCGATTTATTTTATACTATAAACAACATTCATCATCATGTAATTAGTAAGTTGCACACATTCACCACTACATTACCCACAAATACCATCAATATTAATTTTTATTTCATATTTTTTGTTATTGTATAAGAAATTGTCTAAAAACTATTGTATTAAAGCATTGTCATGTTAAGGACAATGGAAGACGTGATGTATTGTAATAATTTTATTTTATTTTATTTTTTTGTTTTTTGATTGTCACTCATTCGATACAAATTTTCTAAAGACAATTGAGCTAATGATTTATATAAAATGCAACATTTAAGCAATGAGATTTGTTATTAGACAGGCTTTTCTCTCTTTGACTTTAAACAACAATAAATAAATCAATATAGACTAAAATAAAATTGGACAAATCGTGAACGTTTCTAATAATAATTTGTATCATCACTGCGAAACAATGTATAATAAATTATTCGAAAATTTCATAATGGATTATATAATCGAGTTAAAATTATGAAAAGTGACAAGGTATTAATCATATTAGGCATTGTTTTCGTATAATACACTGGTAGAATGACATGGAAATGTGGTTGCATATGTAGTTTCACTATTTTTTTGCATCAAGAGCAAGACTACTATAGTGATTTTTTCAAGAATTATCTGGTTTTCGTTAACGAGTCACACACACACACACAATACAAAGTTAAAAAGGACTCATCGCTGACTGAATTATATTTAATGATACAATGCTGTCCCAGACGAATTCAGAGAACTCAATGGGCACTTAAACATTTTTATTCAATTACTGGTTTTGGTATCGTTCTTTTTTTCTGCGGCTTATAAAAAAGGGTTGCGTAAAAATGTTCCATCGAAAAATTTAATTAAAATTAAAGCGATTGTATTCATGACATTCGATACGCTTATTATAATTAAGAGCTGGATGGAGCGAAGCAACGTTATTTTTTCCTTAACTTTGACTGACATTCTATATAAAAGTGGCATGTTATAATATTATATTTAAAAGAGAAAAAAATAGGTTTGATGATGTGTTAAATAAAAGATGTGCGTTTAACGATAAGGTAGTTAAACTCTTTAGCTAAGCTATCATTGTGTAATTGGTAATAATGTCAACTTAAGCAGAAGAGAAGAGCCGGTTACATAAAACTTTCAACACATATGCGCTTGTTTCATTGCTGCTGGTAATTAAACCGTCTATTAATCTGTATATGCATGACGTTTGAAAAAATTTAACGTAGAAAAATCCTAATTAACGAGCATTTATTAAATATAGGTTATTGTGACATGTACTGACTCATTATTGTTTTAAAATGACTAGACTAAAACCACATTAAAAATTCATTACTATTTTTGGACTTTTTGGCTCTCTTAACAATAAATTAATATATAAATAAATATTTTTTTCAAACATTCAGCAGACATAATTAAATTTATATCATTTATACGCTTCATGCAATCTCTAAGTGATTAATTTTTCTGCTACTTTTTGTGCGCTCTGCCCTTGAATGCTTCATTGATAACAACAATTACTTTGTTGCATTTGTAATAATGCAACGCGTTTCAAAGTTTTATTTAGATTGCCGGAGATATGCGTTTTTTAAATCAGTTTTTTAAAAGGTCTAGGTTAAAGTTTTTTTTACCATTTATGCAATGTTAAACTTCGATCTTTATCGAAAGGGTCATTAATTAATGAATATAAATTATATTGTTACAAAATTTACAAATAAAAAGTTGATTACTTTAGAAAATATTATTTTGTAGCTTTTAGATTGATTGTGGATTGTACAATATATAAAATCAAAATTTTGCAGTAAGATAATTTGCAGAAGGAACTAAGAAGAACACTTTACAATTATTAATACAAACGTTGTTTATATGTTCTTATGCATCATCTACGATATAGATTATTCTTCTAATAAAAAAAAATAATTTATAAAAATGTTACCAAAAGGGTTGTTCACTCCTTTTTTGAAACAGACTCACTAGAATTTTTATAATAATAAAATGACTTATCGATTAAAATTTATTATAAATTTTTCTTGCATTTGTAATAAAGCAACGTTTTAAAGTTTTATTTCGATTGCCGGAGATATGCGTATTTTAAATCAGTTTTAAAAGGTCTAGGTTAAAGTTTTTTTTTACCATTTATGCAATGTTAAACATCGATCTTTATCGAAAGGGTCATTACTTAATGAATATAAATTATATTGTTACAAAATCTACAAATAAAAAATATCAATACTTGGAAATAATTACGTATTTAACATTTCCAGCTTCTAGATTTGAAAGTAATATATATTTAAATTAAGAAAATGTTATAATACTATATAATATAAATTCAATATTTTCCCAATAAATAAAAATTAACTTATTTAGTAAAAAAATCTAATTAGATATTATATAGGTTAATATGTTATAAATATACGAACATGCAATATGCATATTGGTTGGTTTAAGTAACTAAACTATTGTTTAAAAAGATTGAATCATGGAATATCCATAAATAATTAGTTTAGTTCATTAGTTTTTCGTTTCGTAATTTAGTTATATTTAACCTAGTGTTACACAAAGTTTTCTAGTGATGAGCACATAATTGAATATGGTTTTTATGCATGATTATTTTGCAAATTACTTTACTACAGATAATTGCTTTCGTTATGTAATAGTTTTTTTAACAATATTTAATCTTCGTCTCATCAATACCTACACTGAATTAAATATATCTTCAATGATGCGATAATTGAATTAGAATTTATTCCTATATCATATACGTGCATAGGTATACCTGTAGAAAAGAGATTACAACATTGACTGAATAAATATCAAATAACATCATGGATAATATACTTGATTTAAATATACATGTACATGTTTTATGTTTAATTTATTGTAAAATGTAAAGTAATTTAGAATTTCATAGAAACAACTTTATCATTTGATAGTGATGATTTCGTTTTTTACATACTTACATACATACATTTTTTAAGCGATTGACTTTTTACGATTAATAAATTACAATAGTTATTTAAACAAAAATTTTAATTCAAAGATACCAATTATAGTAATTTTATTGTGCATTTTTAGTGCTTTTTAATATTATTAATAATTTGCCATTTTATTTGCACTGCGTTTATATTTTATAATATCAATAAATTGCAATTATTCCGCATAAACATTAACAATTAAACGTATTTTTATGAAACTTGTTTGTAACTTACACCTTTGAAAAGCAGCAAACGCTAAAATTAAATTTCATTTTTAATGTCACATTAAATTTATACAGTTTTTATATCTGTAGCAGTAATAGTTTTTTTAATATATATTTTATATCATTAAAGCGCCAATTTCCATAATTCCATAACTTTTCAGAGCGGAGCGTTCTACTAAATACTGTAATTAGCAGAAATTAATCATACGAAATTGGTTAATGTTAAAAATTTATTAGCTTCATTAGCCAAATCATAATCACACATTAATTATGATTTATTATTTATTAATTTACTTCACTTTGTTATTAATTAACGCGTTTTGAAATAAATATCTGTATTTGTAACGTTTACGTAATAATTAATCATCTTCAAATCGTAGAAGATGAGATTTGCAAAATTTATTGCTGCACTTTTTACCTATCATACTCATACTAATGCAAAGCATAAAATTATAGATATAAATGAGCGATAATGAAATCTAATCTGATATTATGAAATAATCAGATTTGAAAAAATCTAGATCGTAGTGTAATTAGCTGCAAAATTTGATGATCTCCTTATCTCCTCTTCTCAATTAATATTTACAAAATATATTTAATTTTGTTGATTAACGTTAATCTGTTCATTTTAAGAATAAATCTGAAATTTATAATAATATTAGGTAATGATTTTGTGTCGCTCCTCAAAAATGATCAACTTTATTTCAAGGTTTTATAAAAAAGATAACAAACGTGTTTGTACTTAATTGTCATCTACTTTTACGTTTTGCTATTTATTATACCCTAATTAAGAATTATAGTTGCTAGTGTAATATAAAGTAAATTTAGAAAACAGACAAATTGGATATTGAAGCCATTCCAAATTGAATATTTGTAGGAAGTGCAGTATTTGTACAAAATTTTACGGTTTTGTTTTGAGTAGGGTAGTATAAAAATGGTAATAACATATATATATTACACATTATAGACATAAATGAACGATAATGAAATCTAATCTTATATTATATAATAATCACATCTGAAAAAATCTAGATCGCAGTGTAATTAGCTGCAAAATTTGATGATTTATTACAATTGTAAGTTGATTAAACTTAAAGTAGCATCAAATTATTATAATAAGGAAAAATATCGTTAAATAATTGAATTAATACCGAATTGATGATTAGGTATTAAAGCACAGCATGCTATTCATAACTGCCTTTTTTATATTATATTAGAAGCCCCTGTATAATTATATAATTTTTAAGTGAATATTCAGACAGGTTTCAATTTAGTATATAATATATGAAAAAAAACCATTTATAAATTGACTTGTTTTAGGCCAGAAACTAAAAACCACTTTCACTTAGTCCAGTGACCAACTTGAGCAAAATACTTTTATATACCAGTTTGGTTTATACTCATTACAACTAGCCTTAGGCATAACCAACTATAAATAAAGTTTATTTTCCATTTTGCTTTACAAGTGAATTTTTCTATTCCCTTACTATGACACGAGGCAATATGAAATTTATTTGTAAGCTTTGTACATCTTACGTTTTTTTGTGATAAGGTCGACAGTTGTCTGTAAATAAAAGCAGTAAAAGCCCTAATCGAAAACTTGTTTCTGAAGATGCCCCTTATTCAAAAAAGGAATACTGCAAAAAATACTCTTCTTCTTCGAGTTCTTTATGTAGGTTTGTTGGTTGCAATGACCCGAGATATTTTTAAAACTCCAAGCATTTACACGTTTTTTTTTTCATTGGGTTTTGTTGAAAATAAAAGTACTTTTATTTATGATACGCAGTCCTATGCAAAGTTCTTACTTAACAATATCACTCTCGTTATCTGACTGTTGACAAAATTTATTAAACGTCATTATAATGTCATTCCAGTAAAAAATCGCCCAATTAAAATAAAACTACAATGCGATCAGATATTTTAAGCAGGTTGAAAGTGTAACTAAATATTCACATTACAGCCTGCAACAAAAAAATCGGCAAACGTGCCTAGTAAATCAATTCATTCTCATTACTGAATTTATTACAAATTACAACCTTTACCCTTCTATCGTACATAAATTTTAGATTCGAAGCATTCATGTTAAATGTATCTATAAAACGAAATAAAGTTGAGAGTTAAAGTGGGCGTGCGAAAATCACATGTCATCAAATTTTCAAAAGTTTTTATAAAAGAGATATCAAACGTGTTCGTCCTAACCGCTTTAATTTTTATCCAGTTTTTTCGTTTTTCTATTTATTATACTCTAATATAGGATTAATTAAATATTTGTAGGAAGCATAGGACTTGTACAATATTTGAAGGTTTTTGTTTATTACTATCATTCTCTGGTTGATATGACAGTAGAAGAATTTCATCCTACATTACACAAGACTTTAAAATTAGGTATGCATGTGCTCGCTATTCACGTCCCTTTTAAGCGAAAATGACATAGCTGGATCGCTTAATTAGCAACGGTGCCTGAAACATGTATGTAACGATGAATAAGTCAACGAATTTACACATGCAATTTTTGTTTAAAGTAATAGTTATGGAATCATTTTTAATTTTATTTGTCCTTATGTATTTTAGTTCCACTTTAAAGCATACTGATCACAATTTATTTGTTGTGAGTTGCATACATACTAATATCTACACTAATATCTAAATTTCCACTCCTACATATTATATTTAAAGTTAATTTTAAGCGATGTTTAATCTATTTTTCAGAATTATACATAGAGTAATAATCGAAATTAGAGGCATATTAATAGGACCGCTTTGCAATTTCTCACCTTTCTTATACTGTAACAATTTTTGCAGAATAACATTACGCTCATTAAGTGACAAATGTTTAGATTTCAAGTTTCTTCTATGCACTTGATCGCGAATTTCATTAAAAAATTTTAATACAATTCGTTGTTTAATAATTTGTCAATTATTTTTAATCCAAGTGAACTATTTGTAGTGCAAAATAGTAGTAAAACTAGTCCTCATAGAGCTAAAAAGAGAATAAATGACAATTTTAATTATATTCTTTAATCCCACGTTTTTAAAGAAATTGATACCACATTTTTAGACGGAGGGAGTAATTTTTTTGTTGATTAATGTCAATGCAACTTGATTTAAACAATAAACCTAAAATTTATTATATAAAAACATGTTGAACTTTATAATATAGGGAACCTTTTCATACTCACTGATACACTGACACGCGTATTTACATACACAAATTGTCTGTTTGAATTGAAAATCAACGCGTGTCGATTGCACAGTAAACTAAAAAAATGTTTGCGGTTGAATAACCAATATTGATTTGCTAACAATTTGGTAAAATGTTTTATTTATAACACGTCGCCCGATCGAGCTGCTTGATTAACATCATCACTTGCATTATCTGCTACTTGACTAAATTTATTAAACATTTACAATGTTGTTCGACTAAAAAAAGTCATCCAATTAAAAATAATAAAAAAATTACAATGAAATCAGATATTTCAGGCGAGCGCAAATTCGTTCGTCCTTAAAATTTCTACATATAATGGTCAAGTCTTGCAAGAATTTTGTTCGATGGTTAAACTTTAAAACGCATTCTGACATAATCAAGATAAAATTATTTGAGAGATATTAACGTTGTTACGGTGGCGCAACTGAATGCTTAAATAAAATATAAATTTTATTATAATATTATATGGAATATGTTGACAAGTTTTCTTTTTTTTATTTATGTGTAGGCCAAGTTGAATTCGCCTGGGGTCAGAACGTTTAAATATTATATCCGAAGCAGGTGTATAAAAAAAGAGTTTGACACGACCGACACCACAGACAACTCTCATTAACTATGGATCTGTACTAATAAGACAGCCACTTTCTTCAATGACTTTGTACATTTATTTCTTCCTGAATATTTTATATAATAATCTACCGATAAATAGACAATATTAACATAATCCAACAACACATCATCACTTATTTGTTGTTAATTAGAAGAAAGCCTTTCAACGATCATTTTCAATGCAAGATTAATGTACCTATTTTGAATTTTTATAGACCAGATTCAATTCGATTTTACGCCTTTTATGCTTGAATATATTTTTAAATTAATTTGTAAACGAACTTACTCACAAACTATTCATGCATATTAATTGAAAACTCCTACAAATTAATTGATTTTTTTTAAATAGACAAAAGCAAACATAAAAGATATAGAGAATATTGATTCATTTATTGTCAAAGTACATAAACGTGCATCACAAGATGAAGAGACGCATATTTTTTAGTTGTTTCCTTTTCTTCTTTTTATAGTTTATTGGTAATTCTGATTTGCAATCTTGGTAAGTAATAGTTAAACTCATTAATAATAAAACGCAACTAATTTATAAGTTCTAATAAGAGCATTAGATCAGTGCATAATTGATTTGTTATAAATATTGAAATTTCGTAATTACAAAACACAAAATTTACTGCCACATTAGAAAATTATTCAAACAATTAATAGTATTTTTAGTTACAAAAACCGAAACGATATTTTTTGACAAATTTTAATATTCTTATTAGATTGATAAATGATTATCCTCGGTTGGTTTGACCAACATTTCTTATAACACTTTCTCTATTTTGACAATTTATTTGAAATTATTATTGTTTTCATATATGATAAAATGTCTATCAAAAATTACCTTCAACATGGTATGCTTTATTACGTACTGATTATTTGACTTTGAAACTAATTTGACAAAAAGCAATATCTAGAAATGGTTTGCCCGTATCAAATCAGATGAAACAATCAGTACAATAAAAAAGCAACCGCTCTGTGGTGATCAGTCAATTATTTTCTCTCGTGACAAAGCACGTAAAACATCATACGTCGATAAGAAATAGAAATTTCAATTCGTATTTTAAAAAATACATTCTTCCAGCGAAATAAATAAATTAAACGCCAAATTCAAAAATCTAAAAATAACGTTGATAAAATTTTGCACACACAAATTATTTAACGAAAACAATAAAACAACACAAATATTATTTACCTAGTATACAACTTTTCATAATAATCTTTAATCCACACACTTAATTAATGAATTAATAAATCTATTTATTGTTGTCAAACTTATTACACTACATTTTTGTTGGTTAGAAAAATGTTTCGCACATTCATCTTGCAGATGTCGTCTTGATTGGGAGGGGATGACAAAAAATTCTATTTATTTACCTTATGTTGTATGTGTTCATGTTTCTGGCACCGAAGCTTTTATTCGATGATTAATTAACTTAAAATGCAATAATTATAGGTATTGTATCACATATAAATAATTTAACGAAAACAATACAAATATTATTTGCCAAATATATGGCTATATATTCATGATGATCTTTACATTTATCCCATTTATCCATACACTTAATTGT
Source organism: Adinopsis sp. GC000173 (assembly GCA_030264715.1). Taxonomy (NCBI): domain Eukaryota; kingdom Metazoa; phylum Arthropoda; class Insecta; order Coleoptera; family Staphylinidae; genus Adinopsis; species Adinopsis sp. GC000173. The sequence continues at coordinate 205,607 of JARJDW010009788.1, forward strand.
CAAACTTATTACACTTAATTTGTTGGTTAGAAAAGTGTTTAGCACATTCGGCTTACAGATGTCGTATTGAATGCGGGGAGGTGAAAAAGATAAACAATAAAATTCTATTTATTTAGGTTATGTTGCGTGTGCCCACGGTTCTGACACCGAAGCGTTTATTCAATGATTAATTAATTTAAAATGCAATAATTATAGGTATGGTATCACACAATGTATATTTAATTATTCATTTTTGGCGCTTGCTGCGCGTTTCGCTTATTCATTCATTTTGAACGTTATCAAGTCTTTTTTGTTTTAGTATGCCACTACTTATGAACACGCGCTGGCATTATTACAGTGTATTCGAACTATAATTTTACGTTGATTATGGTGTGGATGGATTAATAATGGACAGTCGCTGGATTGAACCTAATAGAAAAGTAAGTCTCAGCTACTTATAGTATTATACAATTCAGAGAGGTAGTAAAGTAATTTTCAAATGTTTTAATGATGGCAAATTGTAATAAGTACTTACTACTTACACTTAAAGTAACGAAAGGGTAAGAATTAAATTTTCTATTAATTACTTTTTAACATGCTAAAATTTGCAATTTCAATAAGTAAGTATTTAAATTTGACGATAGTGAGTACTGTCTTTCTTATTAAAAAGATACATGAATTACGAGTATTGTTAGTTTACATATTCTATTTGAAATACGTCAAAAGTGGATTCGTCAATGTGCATATTGAATTTTTCATTAAAATATTTGTGGTACAACACCAACCAATATTTATTCACATTGAAAGGAACCAAATTTAACATTTACAATGCACTTGATTTGAGGTAAAGCTTTAAGCGTTCATTGTCATTAAAAGCGATGTCATTGCATACTGGTGTAATTGAATATTTCCCAATCATACAAAGTATCATATAGTTAGTTATAGAAGAGGAATAAATGATATGTGTATGTGTGTACGTATGTATGTATTAAGTGATGGTGGTGTGGTGATACAATCAACAATTTAAATCCATTAATATTTTAATAAAAAAAGCATATTGTGTTGAAACGTAAGATGCATTACTTATTTCAGTATAACCATCATATGATTTGTAAAAGCATTTTTCAAAATTCAATATTAATCATTCGATAGTTAAGTAAGAACCATTAAAATTATTTCAAATGAAATATTTATAATATGAGAAAACTAATTATTTATTGTCTATTTTATTTAACCATATTTTGATATTATCTATTAATGAGGTCATTATTCCTTGTAATATAAATGTAACTTTTAACCCCATTTACAGTAACATTCAAGCTGGGCAAGTGATTACAACAACTAAAAATAAATGCGTTTTAATTTCTATAATATGTAAAGGTATATTTACATTCATTGAAGTCGATTTGTTATATTGTGTTGTTGATTGACAGCCGGTTTCTTCAGATAAATCACGCGATCAAATTAAACAAAGATTTCAAATAATTACACACGTACACATCATACGTACATATTTCACCACTTTGTATATGATTTTATTTTTCAAATAGCAGAAATACAAAGGTGCTCATTTTATTAAATATTAACGTCTACAGCACTTTTGCATTCGCATCCATCACATTTCTTTCCAAAAATTATCAAGATTCAAATTACTAATAACTTACATCATTAAAAATAATTGTTCGTCTATTCATTTTATTGCATTTAACTCTGCATATATTAAAAAAAAATAAAAAATCTAACAGACGAGAAGCAAATTTTAAATTGAATTAACATTTTTGAAGTATAAATTTATATTGTATTATTGTAAATTAGCTAATAGGTGTATTAAAAAAATGTTTAGATGATACAAAAAGGAAACCTTTTTCTAAATATATACTTTTTAATTAATTTAGATTTAAATTTTTATAATTCTTGCAACTAAAATATAGTTACTTTATTCATTTTACGATACAGATTTGCCTTTAATAATATTTAAAAAACCTAGACAACAACTAGCTCAGTTTTATTCATATATTGTTTAGAAATATATTATATTGTTGTAAATTGGAATTACTATTGTTAGTAAAAATGGTTCTACACGCTAATAGATGTCTGCATTATAAAACAATTTGGAAGTCCAAATAAGTCACCCATTCTCCAAATGTATCTTTTTTAATTCATTAAAATTCCATTTTTTAAATTCTTACAAATAAAATTTAATCATCATAAAATTTATCTTGATTTAAATTACAAATAACTTACATGATTAAAAATAATTATTCTTGGATAAACCGTAAAAAGCAAATTTTAAAATTTAGGAAACGAGTAGATTATCCTATAAAGCGTGTTTCCTAGAATGGACCGATATTTTTAAAATTTATGTTTGCAAAATTATAATATAGTACGCTAAATCATGTTTATTAAAGATGTTTCTTTCAAAGTTATAAAATATTTCGATGAGTAATATAGAATTGTAAAGATTATATATAATATATCAATCATATCTGTTCCCAAAATTATATTAACACTAATTATAAATAATTGTTCCATCCCTCTTATTTTACTATGCAGACTTATCTTTATTTAAGTTTTAATGCTGATGTAAAAAGCATTTTTATCAAATTTTATACCTAATATAAATGTTGCGATATTTATGCAGCAAGATTTATCAAGTAGTATCAATAAATGTCTGAAAAAATGCCAAATGGCATTTTATCGGCGCGTTTTACGAGTTGAATTCGGTATATACGCAATAAATTCCGTTTTCAAACAGGTGTTTTACGAAAATAATAGGCATTTTAACATGTTTAAGAATTAAAGCAACGCAATTTTCCTATCATTGTTAGTATTAAAAGCGTTGTGTGTTGCAAGAGTGCTGCATTGTAAAAGATTTATCTATTAAATTTATAATTAAACATGCATCATTTGAAGTCACATACTAAAACGTTTTCCTCCCAAAAAAAGAGAACCTATTTGATGTATTAATGAGTTTTGTAATCGGCGAAATATTTTCGCAATATGATTAATGAAATCACAAAGTTAATTAGTTTGTAATTACTGGCACGTTCTGAAACAATCAATTCTCCTTCTAACAATGCACTGACACAACATATAATATTAAATGAAACGAAGGATTGGCTTATAGATGGTGTTGTGTATACGTATAGTGTTTACGTTTACGTACGTAACTTGGTATAATACGAAATAAAAAGGCGCTAATCTAATTTTGCCAACGATTTGGTACAAGGATAAAAATAACCACTAACTAATTTTTAATGAATATCTAAATTGTAATTTGAACTAATACAATTTTAAATTATGGCAAGAACGTTAAGAAAATAGCTTTTTGATTCATGCCACTGCTAATTAAGAAGAAAAAACTAGCCATTGTTTTGCAACTGTAGCGTTTTAGTACGCTGCTAAATAAATATCATAAATGGAGTCAAATAATCGAACATTGCTTTTTAAATTTTTATTGTTTTAATCATTTTAGTTTTATTACTTCTCACGGTTCTTAAATTGTAATTGTAAAAGATATTTGTTCTATATTTGCAGTAACATTCTTATTGTTTTAGTGTAGGGGAGAGTTGCCGTATTTGGACCATCTCCAAGGCTGAACAGCTTTGTTGAAATCAAATTTTTGATTTAGTAAAGTAACAATTAAATAGATGAATGAAAGAAATATTCATTCTTCTCATTGAGTTATAATTGTATATACTATAAATATTACGTAAACTATATAAAATTTTCTGGATTTTTATTCAAGTTCAAGTTCAAATTGGACCAATCAAAATTAAAATTAATAATTAACGCAGATCGAACATTACTTGATGCCTATACATTCTTCAATACGATCGAATCACTAGGGAGTAATAGTCATCTGATCTCATTTCAAGTAATTTTTAAACTTCATAAAAATGTTGGGTTTATCATCAGTTACCACCTAATCATTGAATAGAATTGAAACACGTAATTATTAATGAGGCAATTGCTTCCATTACATCGGACTTTTATCCCAAAAGGGAAAACATTTGAATTTTAATTTGATTGAATATCGTATTTGTAAATTATTGACACATTAATAAAAAGTTATGTTAGTTTATTTTAACTTAATTGTTGCAAAATTGATAACATTCTATTAAATCTAGGACATTCATTTAAGGACACCAATATATAATTCTCCAATGGATTTTAGAAACGTGTGACTCGTTGAACAATTTTTTAGGTCTGGAAAGATGTCAATTTTTTTTTAAATTAATCTTAAATAATTTAATTAATACCCCTTTTTAACACTTGAATATTAAAAGTATTTCTACAAGATAATATTAATATGTGTAACTAGTATTCTATTTTTCTTGTTTGTGATAAATATAAAGTAAATATAATATATGCAACCATTAATATAATATATCAACACAATTTAAGTTTGAATAAGATCATAAACGAATTTTTACAGTCAGCTTTTGTTATATACCTATGTGAATAATAAGGTTTAAATGAATGCATATTTAAAGGATCGCGCTCTCTGCGCGTATCTATTCAATTCTCTTTATCATAAATTTTGCAGCTTTTGTTCGATGAGTAAGATAGTAGCCAAATACAGTTAAATCATAAATTATTTGCCATTAAATATTTTTTTGTTTGCACCTGTTTATCTTTTCATTGAAACTAGTATTTATTAGCTGAGTGTATTCTCATCTTTAACTGCCTACATGATCCAACAAAAAGCATGCAAATTAGCGATCATAAAATTCTTTGACTAAGTTAGATTACAGTAATCACTATTTTAAAATCAATGTAAATGGTGTGAATTTACTCATTTACAACCAAGATTTATGCAATATTAATTTATTGAATTTCTATTGCGAGCTTACATAATGCAACATTAGAAAAACTAAATATCATAAAATCATAAAAACATCCTTTTCATAAAATTATGCTGCTTAAAGTCAATATTTAATTTTATTGCATTTAAATTAAATTACTGATTAACATATAATAATCTATTGATCTTTTTGATAAAAATCTATAATTGAACGCCTGTGAAAGATTGCATTTTATTCAAATATCCTTATGTTTATTATTATTTTAACATATATATGGCATGCAACTTTTGCAATAGATGAATATTTTATTGCACATTAAGAGAATTAAACTCTTACACCTAAGTAGAAAATTAATTAGTCGCTCTTTTATTTTATTGCTATTATTGTTTTTGGAACTAACAAGAAAAAGATTATAATCAAATACAACCAACTCTTTTACATGGTAGATACGCAAAAAAATAGTATGTGTTCCAAAATCTAAAAAAACTTGCTAGGTGAAAGAATATCCATTTTTGTATTACAATAAATTGAAATAAGTGTTACAGTCAACTATATTTTTCTATAAATGAAGACAAAACTATTTTTTCATGCGAATTTCGAATAACACAGTCGACAATTTGGTATTTCTAACGTAAAATATTTATAATTATGTAGATAAATGTAAAATATAATTAGGTATACTTATCTAAGAAAATAATTTAGCAAAGAGACGAAATGGCAATGCTTTAAAAATATTCATAATTTTTAAGTATATTACAAACAAGTAGATATTCAAGTACGTAAAGCATTGTTGTTAAAATTAACTAAAAATATTTGTTTTGTAACTGTAAAAAATGAGGGTATGTTAGCATCAGGGAGGACAGAAAGACATTATAATCAGTTGGCAACTCTAGTTACAGTTACATATATTGTAGTATACATATAAAAATTTATTTTGTTGATCAAGTGATTTAGAAATCTTTTAAAAGAATCGGGTATACTACGGATATTAAGACTTGGCGTTTCCAGACATCCTGATATTAGATCAAGATCAAGATTGTCTCGCGCGGGGCACTTACATTCACGATTTATTAGAAAAATTAAATATTGGGCTAATAATACAATTGATGGGAATTAGTGTATTACTTATTTAATAAATTTAGAACCATAAACAAACAATTTAAAATAAAATTCTTAAGAAAATGTATGTTTCGTTAAACTCTTATGATTTAATCAAATTCTCTATCTCTGTGCCAAATATAGCAGTCTAACATATATAACAAATTAACCCTAATAATGTACATTCTAATTAAATTAATTTAGATAAAGATTTTTAGATTCCAAACTTTAATTTTATTAGATTGTCTCGATTTTTGTGCTTTAATTAAAGATTTTTTACACTTATATAGTAAAAATAACAAATTAGCAAAGCTGTAATAACACTATAAAATTTATTTTTGTAATGCGTGCAATTTTAATTGGAATTTTATTAATTAAACTTTAAACGCGTTGTTTCTGGAATGGCACTAAAATAATGAAATCTAGAATAACTCAAAAAATATTTATTATAATATGCTTGAATAAAAAATTTATTGATTTTGTGATTATGCGAATTGTATAAAATGTAGCATAAAAGTTTAATAGCTTTGAATATGTATAGCACTTTTATGGTGCAATATAATTATGAATAAAAACTACCATGGAATTTCCATCTTCGGCGCTAGATTTTGGTAGATTCCATAGATAAATTATATGAGAACTTTTCAATCCCCGTATAGTATGCAACATTTTATGCGTTTGTATGTAAACAATCCAATTTATTTGAATTTTTAATTAAACCGGTCTGTAATAAAATGACCAGTGGTGGACTTAATTGAAGAAAAATTGCCTACTGCGCGCTACCAATTGTAATTTCGATTATAATATGCTGCGTATGTTTGCGTTATTTCACAAAACAAAAATTCCAAACATTAATTTAACATTAATATTAATTACTCTTAAATACCAAATAAAAAACGACACTGTTGTAAATTGTCGTTTAAGCCTAGTTTTTATAATAAATGCTACACCACTGATATCACCATGCAATTAGCACGAATATTAAAGCACTAATAAATGGTGTATAAATATTTATTTAAATTTTATTACAAATCATCTGCTATTAATAAAGAAAGATTATTTCTAGTAATATTTCCAAGAATGTGCGAATAATATACATAATTTGATCAAGTAAATGAATTGGAAAATTTAATTAAATTCACATCAATTAGTTATGTGTAGTTGCGGACGGGCAAGATTTGGTTTACTTGTTCTGCAGAGAATCATTATTTATGTTCGACATTATTATTACATTATCATTACTTTCAGAATCAATAATATTTAATTTGTTATTTTCTCACATACTAATTTTCTATGTGTGAAGCATGTGTTTAAAACACATAACTTTATGTCTGTCTAAACATCTAAATGGATATCAATATGCATAATATCACGATGTTATCACAGTACAATCAGTGCATTTATAATCAATTGTTTTTTTCTGTCTGGAAACTACTCATCGTATTTCTAACACAAAATTAATATATGAAGAGCTAATTTTCAGATAATTATTTAATATAATTATAAGCCAGGGGTGGGCAACAAAATCCTTCATCAAACTTCAGGCTAAACTAAAGTGCTCATATGTTTGAACTATGAATGCGGGACGTAATTTTTCCTTATTTCCAAAAAAATATCGAATCAAAAACAGAAATATAAATATTAAAAGATAAACAAACAGATGGGTTATTAAATAAAATCAAATATACTCCGTTCCCTATTCAAACAAAGTATGACAATTACAAAATCACATATTCTACATTTTTTTTAACAAAAATCTCACATATTTTTCAGCTTTATGCACTATTTTTTAACAAATCATCATTTTTTGCTAATACTTAATGCAATTCTACACAGGAACTTGCTTTATTGCATTAAATTTGTAAGATTGCCTTCAATATTTCAATTGCTAATTGTGTTTTCTTAGGTGTCAATAGCTTATTGATTGTCCAAAATATTCATTCCGTAGTAAAGACAGGGCGTGCTTATAAGGAAGTTTATAAGAAACAAAAATGTCATGTATGTAATTGTTGAATCCGGTATGTTTTGCGGGACAAGTACTTCAAATCATGAACAATCCCGCATAATCCGGGATGTCTGGTCACTTTAGGCTGAACTAAACTTAAATCTTTAGATTTGACAGCGGCTCAGACAAATAAAGAAATTACGAAAGTAACGTGATTGAAAGAATAGTACAAAGTGGGTAACCTGAATTTCAATTCGTTCATTATTTTGTACAAAATTATTTTTTAATTTATTACCAAAAAATAAAAAAATGCATACTATTGTAGTTTAGAAATTTTATTAAGTCTAATTGAAACGACACAGATATAAAATTTTTGAGAGCTGCAATCGAACTTCAGGTTTTAAATTGCCAATCGGTATAGGTTATTGCCTATAATAAATAATTGGCTTAATATATGAAGTTGGTGATACAAGGATATTAAAAAATTAGCAATTTTCTGATTTTATTATTTAGTAAATTTTTAACACTATAGATTATTATATTTATCAATGAACCCTTCATATACTGTTCTACATGTGTATTATTTTTCTCTTAGCTAATTAAAACATTTGAAACACTTGTTAATATTCAAAAATAATTATAATATAAATATTGTTGTCAATATTAAGGACGCATTTGTTTCATAATTAATTTATTGAATTTTCAATAAGAAATAATGTCAATGAAAAGATAATTCATTAAGCAACGAAAGTCTTTAAAACCCACATCATTATATTTTTTACTAATTAAAATATTCCAAATGACATAATATTTCTTATAATTATGTACAAACGCAGCAAATCGGTGATTAGTATTAGATGTAAAATTGGCAATTATTGCTATAATATATAATGTTTATGTAGATTATTTTGTATATGCCATATGTAAGTACCTACTGTAAATTAATTAGAAATGTAATCGAATATCGATAAAGAAAATGCGTTTGAAAATGTTGCGATTGAGCAATTAATCCTAATGATGTAATTGGGTAACAATTACCAAATGGAATCGAACTATCTTTGAAATTTAATTAACATTAACGAGAAATAGTGATATTGATGAATAAACGGAGGATAATGTTAGTAGTACGTACATATTGATTAATAGTAATAAATAGTATTGTACGCGACAGTAGGCAAATGAATGAATGAAGCGAATGTAATTGGCAGTGGTACATCCTCGCTGTTAAGGAAAGTATTAAACAACATTTTTAAAGGTTGACGCAGTTTGTTTATAGGTGTTGAGTAAAGCATTTAATGAATACATATCGGTACTGTTACGGGTGAAGAATGCAATGCGGGTGAATAAAATGATTCGCTTTCTGAATATAAGTTGGTTAAAGAGAACGCGTACTGGAACTAATTCAAATATTACCGTACAGTGGAATTACCTCTATATTCTAACCATTTACGTATATTTATATTTCATATTGTTATTTATGTGGAGCTTGAATTCAATTTAGCATTTTCTTATCACTTCGTTAATGATTTGAGCATAAATCAATCGCAGTTGCTTAACTATTTTAAATAGCTGCAAGTTGAATTTTAATGTTCATTTATAAGTGCATCACATACACATATACATACACATATACACATTCATGTAACGAAGACTATGTTAATGCTTATTTCAATTGCACAAGATGTGATTTTTTATACCTGACCTTACCTATCTTCGATATGCCCTGAATATTTTACGCTTTGACTTTTCGCCAGTTTACATATTACTCCTACCTTGATCTAAATTGTTTTATTAAATTCCTATATAGCATAACTATACATAACTATATATATAACAATAAATTCAACTGTAAATTATTTTATCTATTTTCTATTTAGTGATTGATTCGCTTTTTTCAATTTAAAAGTAAAATACTATAAATTACTTCTGTTGATAGAATTTATACTTGTAATTCTTACTCAATCAATCATCAAAGCAGAGCTTTTATTAACCATTTTAATCAATTACAAACACCATTCTCCTCACACAAGATTCTCAATCTAATCGTACCTATCACGGTAATATTTATTTGACAATATAAATAAATTATTATTGTCGGCTGGAAAAACATCTGTAAGTTGTTACGAATTTTTTTAATAAAGTAAACATTGTATTTCATCATTATGAAATAAAAATCAATAAGGTAATAAACATGTAAATAAATTTAAATTTATAGAATTCTTGTTGTTGTTTATAAGGCACCTGTATCAGGCAAAATGAATTGTATTTGTCACCTCCCGCTGCTAAAAGAATACTAAAGAATTCAATTATCAATGATCCTTATAAATCATCCAAATATTATAAAAAAATGTTACAACATATAACCAGTGGTTTTCAAACTATAAGTAGAAGGTCTTCCGCAAATCAGATTAAAAGTTAAGTTAATAATGTGGAATGCGGCTAAGATAACGTCAATAAATGTCTCAATTTGGAATAAAATATATAAGCAACTTACAACATCGACGATTTTCAATTTGTGAGGACATTATTAGTGATGGGAGAAGCGAGGGACGAAAAACAGGAATAAAATATAAGCAAATATATCTATAATAATGAACAATTGGATGGCAAAACTTCTTCGCCCACTAACTACAATACAATTAAGTTCAAAAAAGGTAAAATCATTTTCGGCTATAAAAGCCGAAAATTTAAAAATTCTAAAAACAACACTATGCACTTTGTGATTCATTTTGTTCAAAATTGATACTTTGCCAACCCTATGGACAAATTTAGCAAATGGCAATCTTATGAAACTTATGAATTAAAATTATCAATCCAAATGCTAGAAATTGTGTTTGAATTGTTGAAATGAAAAAGTTTATCTTTATAAATCAAAACACTAATAGTAAGCGCATATTGTAGGAAGGCATAATAAAATAAAGTTACAATGTCGCGAAATATATCCTACACTTCCTTTCTAAGTCACATAAAGTTTCCAGAAACAAAACTTATCGCTTAAAGGGTCAGCTAATAATGTTTGAAAACCATTACACTAACATGCTTAATAAAAAGTAGTCGTGAAACTTTGTCAACTCACGCAACCCTTAGAGAGCTATAATTTTTCTCCTTGCAGACGCCTTTAGGAAGTGTGAGATTTAGTCTATGGAGTGTGATTTCATTTTTGCACAATATACGAAATATAGCTTTATTTGCGTTATCTTTAGACTCATTTGTATTTGATTTACAATAAGCCTTTGAGATATTTTAAGTAACTAACATATGTAGTTTGAAGACCACTGCGCTCTATGCGAATAAATTTAGCAAAAAAAAACTCAATAACATTAAAGTTTAATTTAAGTTTGCAATGAAACCGATTTCATTTCCTATATCGCGGTCGTTAATTGATTTCTTAAAATATCGATAAATTTATTGCCTAATAATTTATAACCAACCATTAAACTGCTATTTGTTATAATTCTATCGCACTCAAATTAATTACCTATAAAACACTATATATATTTTTTTATTATTAATTTAATTATATGTAAGGTGTGTGTATGTGGATTTTATTAATTAAAATTGTTGCTTTGTTATAACATGGTTTTTATTTTGTTGAAATTATACATTACATAAAATTTAAGAAATTCAATCGAAACTAAAATGTAGTAATTTATATATTAAATAATTATAACACGCTTTGCTTTATTATTTATGACCTATAAAAATTTTAAATTAAATGTTACATATTTACTAAAATAAAAAATACTTTTATTTCCACACTCTATAATTTATAGCATTTTTAATGATGTGATTGCAAAATAAATTAATTAGCAATAAATACTCAATTACTAGTTTGCCGAAAATTTCGTTTATTTTATTTTATTTTATTTTCTCATGGTTAATTAAAACAAACATTTAGCTATGGCAGAAAATTGCTGCGCGTAGTAAAAGTAACGTTTCGTTTATTGTAATTATCCCGATTACAAAGAGGTTCTAAAATAAGACATTATAACATTAGTGTGTTTAGTAAATTATGTTTACTATTTTTACCAACTTCCTACGAAAACTAAATGTAGAAGAAAATTTTCATTTAGTGCTATAATAGCGAGAGATTATGGAAAGCGTACCAGCCGTGAATTTTAAATTACAACCTTTACAGAAATCATATCCCATAAAAACATTACGCTTTATTCATAATTTCATATTACAATGGCAAAAAGTACATTAATAAGGTTTTAGTTAATTTTTTTCTATATAATTATCATTACCGTTAAATTTTCTCTTATTTTATTTAGCAAACAAAAAATCTAAGCTTATATTTTTATATCATAATTAAAACCAACAACTATAATAGAAAGCACAAATTTTTTGGCGTTTTTGTAATTATTATATTCGTATTGTCATTAAAAAAATGTGTTATAGTGATAATAAAATTTAACCCCATTATACTTACAATATGTTTCAATTAAAATAATTACAGTTCAGTCTTTCAATGATTTGTAAATTAATTTCTTATTTTATTTAGCAAACAAAAAATCTAAGATTATATTTTTATATCATAATCAAAACCAAGAATTATAATAGAGCACCAATTTTTTGGCGTTTTTGTAATTATTATATCTGTATTGTCATTAAAAAAAAACATGTTACTGTGATAATAAAATTTAAATGCATTATACTTACAATACGTTTGAATTAAAATAATTACAATCAAGACTTTCAATGATTTGTAAATTGATTCCTATAATTTATCAATATAATTGTTAGGATGTAAAAATAGCCGTCTACCGGTCGGACTATTGCAGGCGACAATATAATTCCGAATAGACTGTTAGTGCATAATTAGTGTATTACTATAGTTTGAATACTTTCATAGAACTGTGGTTTTTCCACCAGCCTTACCCCCAAACTACCTGTGTTACCCCCTGCACCCCTCAAGAGGGTATATATTTGTACATATTTTGCAATTATTCCTCTTTTATTGTAATTCTGCAAGAATATTTAGCAAACAAAAATTTAAGGATCTATTATTATATCATAACTAAATCCGACAACTATAATAGAAAGCACAAATTTTTTGGCGTTTTTGTAATTATTATATCTGTATTGTCATTAAAAAAAACATGTTACTGTGATAATAAAATTTAAATGCATTATACTTACAATGCGTTTCAATTAAAATAATGACAATNTTATATCATAACTAAAACCAACAACTATAATAGAAAGCACTTTTTTTTGGCGTTTTTGTAATCATTATATCCGTATTGTCATTAAAAAGAACATGTTACTGTGATAATAAAATTTAAATGCATTACACTTACAATGCGTTTCAATTAAAATAATTACGATTAAGTCTATCAATGATTCGTAAATTAATGCCTATAATTTATTAATAAAAGCGGTAAATAATTTCTTTATAGTCATTAACTTCACAATTAGTAAAATTATATAATACAGGTTATAAATATAGTAGAAAATTGCAATATAGTTAAAATTTTGATTTAAAACAGGAACTAAAACGATATGTAAGTACTTCATATATTGCAGTTTAGCAATAGATTATTATTATATATGGTTAGTTTTTCCAATATCATGATAAGTAATTGGCAGCTATTTAAAATATTCGCAGTATCCTTTTATTATAAGAAAGGCATATTTAGCAAATCACAATTTATCAGTGATTAAAATGCGTCAAAATGATTGCCTGCAAGAAATTGTTGATATTAAACCGTTATCATTATTACTATGATTATTATACATCCTGTGAGAAATTGAAATATTTTTTAAGTAAACTTTCGAATCATGGGTCAGAAGGTTGATTGTGAGGAAATGTATTTTTTGCTTAATGTTCAGGTGTTAATTATAAACCATATTAAGAATGATAATCGATTCATAAATCAGTTGGCCTTTTAAGGGTTCAATTATCAGCAAATAGTGATTATAATTAACATCCCGCTACCACTGTTAATTAGCTAATTTTTTGGCGGCGAACAATTGGTGTCGGTTTTTTGCTAATGGTGAAATCGCGCAAACTTCTCTTCTGTGAAATACATAATAGAAGCGCTACCAGCAAAAAATGACGTTTAACTTATATACAATATATTACAATATATAATATAAAAACAAGCAACGTAAAACAATATTGCATGCGTTTGTTTAAGCTCCAGATATTTTACGAATAATATTTTATTTATAAAATAAAATTATGTTATTATAAACTATAATTCATGGTCTAGAAAAAAATCCTTATGCGGATGCAACAATATCGTGCTTCAATTAACATGAAATATTTATTATATTTCTTGCATTGCATGTTACTTATAAATTCATCGATGAGTGTAGCTATTAATATACACGTTACAGTTTTTATTAAAACGAGCTTACACTGTTTTACTAGATCAAGTTAGTTTTTTTTTTAATACATGAATAAAGAATACATCTAGATGAAACTCAGTTTCTTCTTAATGTTAAATTATCAATATTTATTAGCTATCATATTTATTCGTATATAGGACTAGGAATGTTTCATGCAACATCTTATAATCGAGTCAAAATTTTACACGAAATTTACCAGAATTTGCAAAATAGGCAATTAAAATTTTGATTTTTAAAATTGTTAAATAAGAGGAGTCATGCCGTTGTCGCGCGCAACTGTGTTTACGTGTATTCCTTATAGGAAAATCTGCCTATCGCAAATTACTAATTACGACCTTATTATTTAAGATATCAACTTCATTCAGGAAAGAAAATAAAGATAAATAAGGCACGAAATTCGCTACGCTGGCAAGGGCAAAATAAATAGTGAAGAAATGTGAAAAAACAATTGACGTAAAAATTGGGCTTTTTCAGTTGCACGCGAAAATGGCACGACTTCCCTTAATTATCAAATTCTTCTAAAATCTAATATACTTTTTTTGCGGGTCCATTTTAAAACTACAGGCCTTATATCCTGTCATTACTATGATATGAATGTTAACGATAAAAAATGCATATTGTGGAGAATTCTAATACTGGCAATTTTTCAACTAATTTTGTACACTAACAAGCCTCACACCATGTTTTGATTGCAGACCTATGTAATATTCAAATATAAATAGTAAATGAAAATACTCGAAAACTGAGAGTCTTTTTATACGATAATAGAGCTTAATTATAGAAAATTGTTCGGTGCGATTAATGTTTAATTAATAAAGGATATATTCATTATAAAAACATTTAATTGATTATTGATTATTTGTTCCTTAACATTATTGATTATAAATGAAATTATCTTATCTATAATTATAAATGATCTAGTATCTTATTTATCCTGTTGAAAAGTTATTGCTTTGATTTTTATGCTATGATAATAAATACCTACTAAACTGCAAATATTAATACGTATTCATTACCTATCCATAACTAATAATATAAATAGACTAAACTACTTTAGTAACTGCATATACACTAATTGTTAAGCTTAGATCAGACTGCATTTTATTTAATAGTAATTGATTTTTAATTGATATTTCCATTATGCATGTACAATATTTTTTAAATACAATGAATTTATAGTCTGGTAAAAACTATTATTTACTGTTAACACAAACAAATTATAAAATAGCTTGCAATGCGAACGAAAAAAAATGAAATAATTGCAGGTAGTGAATATTTTTTTAGAAAGTCTATGTTATAATTTCCGAATATTTTAAAATTTATTAACAATCAATAACATTGCTTGTTAATTTGTAGGTAATAACATTAAATCTAACATTTAATAAATCATAATCATATATCATTTGCATTGGATTTAAAACTTGTTACCATTTTTATTAACCTTTGCATCTAGTGTAATAATATATAAAAGTAATAAAAATCTTTAGTTGATAATTATAAATGATTTATGTGTTTACTTGCTATATATAATTATTATTCGTTTTTTTTTAAGTTTGGAAAAGCATAGAGGGGAGAGTTGCCAAATACGAAACAATACTTGCATATACTAAACATTATTTTCTGTTAACATTAAATGATGTCTAAGGACATATTTTATATAGAACCGATATTTTAGGCAACGAAGCTATGATGGGCAAGCATTATATTTGTGAAAACAATTCGATTACATTTATTGATTATCATGTTTGTTGAAAAATCTATTTTAGATTTAATAAACCTTTTTAAAGGACGAATAATATTGAAGATTCTTACAACAGATTACAAAAAAAACTGAAAATTCTTTTAAAAATGTGGTAGTTAATAGGATTTTGTAATAAATAAAACATTATCATGATCTGTTTACTCATAGAATTAAAATTGTTAACTACTTATACCATTCCCAAATTTAATTGCACTAATTTAAAGATTTATACCATTAAAATATTTTGCATCATGTATTATAAAAAATATATCATCCACTAATTAAGTGGTACGATTTTAGCAACTCTCCATTATCATACTTGTTTATGTACTTGCAAATTTACAACAGAATTGGTTAATACATGTCTACCTTATAATTATTAATTGTATGCATAATATAAAACAAAAGCAATAAAATAAAAATCTTTGTTGGAACAATTAATTTTTTTAAGGAAATTACAAAACGATTGCTAATTAACATATTATGGAAGTCATTAATATTGCACTATTAATGAAATTATGCAAAAATTAATTAAAAATTAAAGAAAGCGCAGCAGATAATTACAATAAAATGAATTAAAATGAAATATAATACTATATGTACAATATAGTAGTATAAAAATATAAATTTCCATGATGCAATCACCCGAAATAATTTACACTTTCTTTATTTATTCTTTCTTTTCATAATTTCATTCAACGTCCTAAATAGTAATTAATACACAATTTCATTTAATTAATTTTTACATTCATCAATTTATGAAATTCTTTTTATTTTGGAAACCACCGTTAATCGAGCATTTTATTATTGTATAGTAATAATAGGCATCACTTCGAACCGTATGTTATAATTTCATTAATAATCGACATTAAATTTATTAAATTCTCTTGATACCAGAAAATTGTCAATCAAATTCATAGAATAGAATGAATATCAAAAAACGTTTCGAAAGAATTAGAAACGAACTTTTGTGTGTACCATACACGTATAAGATTTATTAGACGAGTTGATGAGTCCAGACAGAGAAAAATTCAGGTGGATATACCAAATATAACAATATTACTTCTTTATTCAACTGAATACAGGCAAAACAACTGCATCAAGTTCGATGGAGCAATCAATAATAGTTTCATACTTGAATTATCGTCATTTTGTTTGAACGTGAGAAAATAATGCACGAACTTCTATAGACTATTCTTATAGTAAAAAGGTTAACTATAATTATACATAACACAATAGTGTGCTGTACACTTTTGCGCTTTGCTTTTTAAGAAATTTTACTTAAAATCACAAATTTTATTAAAACATCTAACAATTCAATTACCTTGAGAATTAATTTATGTAACAAGAATTAGCATGCAAATATTTACTTGTTACAGTTATTTCTGATGTGTATAAATTATTCGATTTTCTCTTAACAATCTTTTTTATATATATATATGTATTTATAAAATATTTGTTTCAAGGATGAATGTGTTTTTTATTTTCTATACTGTATTTTCAATACAGGAAGTTACAATTCTTTCATGAACGATGGTGCGTATTTACACGCATTTCATATTATTTCATTTTATTATATTGTACATGACTTGTTTATTTAACTATTTTTTTATAATTAAAATACTCATTTAAATTATATTGTAGCAACAATAAAACTATTGTTGCAAAAATTGCTTAGTAGTCGTTGTTCATAAAATAGGGAATGTAAAATGCCTTATAAACAATTAATTCATTTTTTATTACTTTAATGCAAATTGATGTTGCCATAAATTTTAATAGGGTGGAAAGTCATTTAAAATATTATTATTTTTAAATACACCATCTCCTCCATCACCAAGAAGTAGCAATTTAGTGTTGTTTACTTGTTTCAGCGAGAGCAGTGATTTTTAACATTTTTAATCGTCTGCATCTACTTTAATGTAATATTGTAGTCATAATATTATTGTCATTGCATATTCTTAACAATAGTTTAAATTGTTTAAGACCCCGTAAATTGTTACTTTTATTACTATCAGATTACCAGTGACCATAAAGGCTCGGGAATCCAAAGTGATGCTTCAGAACGTCATAATTAATTAGGCTTTCATTTGCAATGCAGGTGGCCCACTACAACATGTTATCTCTATTGCTGATTCGCCATATATTTTTTTCTATTTTAGATTGATCAATTTCATTTATCTTTTTTGTTTATTTAAAAAAAACAATATAAAAACAAGTAAACGTTTACTTTTTCCTTTAAATTTCCCAAATTGATTTGTTATGCGATAATTCGGAATAACTTTGCTACAATATAGATTATAAAAATTAAAATAACATATGCGTCTTAGTTTAGTTGCATCAAAACGACGACAGTCGACACTGCACTTAGTAGTATCGAAATAAAAGATTGGAAAACTAAACCAATAATTACTTCTTTACTAAATATTAAAGAGTTTTACCCAGTAACAACAGTTTCAAACAACTATATGTTCGTATTACTAAAAAGTTTGAAATTCACTGATTTATTATTATAAATGCGACAAATGCTATAGTATGAACAAGAAAACTAATACGTTACACCAAAAAAACTTGTATTCATTAATTAACTTGCTTAGGGAATTAAACTCAATAATACGACAATAACAAGAAGTAAAGGATATTTTAGAATACCTTTGTTTAATCATTTACGACATAAAAGAATTTTAAGTCTTTAAACATTGTTATAGCTTCATCGCACCTGTTTTTTCACTTAAAATGCTATTAATATTGTAATATTGATAAAAAAATTCTTCATTACGTAGTATCAATACTTTATTTTTTTTATTTTAATAGCGTAATTAATTCATTCATTGATTTATTTAATTAATAAAAACTAATTTTTACTAAAGATTACGTATAGTTAAATTCTACGCTTATTATGCTATAATCGTATTATTCTATAGTTTCAATAGAAATTTTTCGGTTTTATATAATCCAAGTAGACATGAATGAATGATTTTTGATCTATTTCTATTTTCGGCCGCAAAAATCGAATCGAATTCGCTGCTAAAACTAATTAAATTTATTTATGTAATACTTTATCTAATTGAGCTTAAAAATAGCATGACTGGTTAGATTTTTACTACAAGATAAATACGGAATGTATTAACTAATGAGGAAATTTTAATATTCCATTATGCCAAATTATTATTATTGGCATGTAATTGAAAATATCTTCGTTTAGTTGCTTAATGTATAATAAATAGTAAATGAACATCCTTAAGCAAACAATCGAAATACTCAACGACTATTATTTCTAATTTTCTAGCCATTTTTCAGTACACTATATAATAATATCATTAATTTATTGCTTCATTTTGGAATTTAAATAATGTTATTAAGAAACATTAAAAATAAAATGATTAAATGCTCATTAACAAAGTTTCCATGACTTTTTAACAACACTAAAACTCTATTAGGGATTATTTTGAAAAATTATACGTAAAAAATTGCGTTTAAAGTAAGCTGTGTACTACATTATAAAATTATTTTAACGTGCGCACGTTGATTTAAAAAAATGGTTATAATATAGAAATTAGCAACAGTTAATAAACATATTTAGGTCAATGGAATTTCATGCTTTTTTGAAAATTCATGCATGCAAAATACATCATATACTCTACCATATTCCCTCTATTTTAAAGTTATTATTGATTAATTCGCTATCCTCATTATATACCTACCTTATTTAGAAAATTCGAAGGAACATATTTTTCAATCTACGTCTATTGTCGATTTTCCAATCTATACATTATATTAAAATTACTATGTAATTACGTCGATGAATGTTGCATAGATAATTCCAAATTAAAAGACAATTGCTTGCTTGGAAAACGTAAAATACTGGATTTATTAGAAATTTTTATTCTCGGAAAACTACGTTGAAAAGTGAAATCTATCGAACCTATTTAATCAATACAATGTGATTTGAGTAATTGACTCGCAACACATATATATTTACGGAAAATTGTTTATCGCAGATTGTTAGTGCGATTGTAAAAATATTTATTAACCATGTAACAGTAGAGTACTAAAGTTTTGGTTTGGGAATAAAAATATACTATACAAACAGTAACAGTATTTGCGGTTAATTTTTTTTTGCTTAAATGATTTTGCCGTACTGTATAAAAACATATACCCACATTCATCACTCTTTTTGAGACTTCAATTTGTTGAAATCACAAAAAGAGTGATAAACGGTTTGCCATTGAGCGATCGAACAAAATTTTGCATTGCTAAAAATGGTACGTCCACTTCAGATCAAGTGGTACAAGTAGGAGGACAAAACTGAAATAAGTCAGTGATTACGAAATTCTTTTTTATGCTGATGAAACATGATTTTTCTGCAAATTATTTAATGACTAGATACTGTCGAGCATTGTTTATGTCTTTTAAATAGCTGTATTTATTGGAATAGTTAGGATGTGGTCTATAAATAGATGTATTCTAAAAAACTGCGGATAATTATGCATCAACTTAATTAAGTATTTTTGAGCTTTTTGATTCACAACCTCCCTTTACACTTAAAAACTTCAAAGAACGCCGAAAATATCGATGGAATATTTAAATTGATAATAAACTTTTTTGTTAGAATCACTATCCTAGTAAGTACTTGCAAAAAATAATTAATTATACAGAGGTTAGAAGTCACCAACTGCACAAAACAGTAGGGTTTTTGAACCTCACTGAAATTTTTATATATTATAGTATATGACCTCCTGATCAAAAGTCCTCCTTGGTACAAAACTCAAAAATGCACAGTTTTTGAGATATAGAGGTACTTGACATTACTGGGTTTACCGATGAAGCATGGTTTCATCTTTCCGGTTACGAAAACTCGCAGAATACCCGCATATGGGCCACAGATGATCCCTATGCTTTGCATGAGTCGCCCCTTAGACGATCAGAAAATTTTCGTGTGGTGCGCGGTTTCCCGTTCTCGAGTAATTGGTCCACCCCAACCTCCCATTCTTACATGCAACCAAAACTTCATTAAATGAGGAAAACTTTGAGCCCTACCTCGTGTTTCTGTGTTTACACATTCCCAAGACATAGACGATTAAAAACCGTCAGTCCCGAGTGAATCACCCTGTATAATAATATGCATTACAAATGTGTTGCTATATTTATTGAAATTAATTTAATTATTAGAAAAAGTTTATAGATTGTTGCAATTGGCCGCAAAAGCCCAAGCATATGGTTTGTGAGCATTGAAATTAATTAGTAATAATAAATATTTATTTATTTTACAGTTTCAATAATTACGTGCTAATAATAAATTATTTGTCGTACAGAATCAAACTATTTCATAATGTGGGAATATCATTGCGACAATTTCCACTCCATTCTTACATAAATTAAATAATAATTTATATTTAATTGCAAAAAAATCTATTAAAGAAACAACCTTTCAAATTCTTCAACGTACAGTTTTTTTCGTTCAAACTGACAAAAAGCGGCAAATTATTTCGTTTGATCTATCATTACATTTTAAATGGACGTTTTTGTAGTGGTTTGTCCTCAAGGACGTTCTCTAGGTTTTTTTTTATTTTAAAAGAAAATTAACGACACTTGAACTTACTTTCACAATAACTAGTTATATTTTCGTCATTATAAGGTAAACTAACTTTAAATCAGAATGCTTTTTTTACCATATTTATGTTTGAAGCACTCACGAAATATCCTCCTTAGCTGATGTTGAATAATTATAGGTTACGAATCACAAAACATAGGTTAGAAACCAAATTAAGAATAAGACATTAAACTATATTGTCGTAAAGCAAAAAATATTTAACAACTTGTTTATATACAATAACATTCAACGTTTATGTACAAACAAGAATGGTATACTATTGAGAAATCACTTAAATTGATTTATATTGATTGTCTATAAAACGTGTTGAATTTTGTTTTTTAAATTAAAAAGTAGATTGGATTAGCATATTAAAAGGAAGTAGATGTATATTCTAACCGTTTTCCATATTTAAAAGGTTGTTAAAGTTTTTATATGCGGCAGTTAAAAGAGAAATTCATTATTTGGTTTATTCACATGTGTAATAACAATTGCATTAAACTGATTTTGCCAGAAAAAAGAAACAACAACAACAAATTGGTCGCATTTACAGGATAATAAATTTGCTGTCGCGAATTTAAATAAACACGGATTTTTTGACGTGTACAAAAATCCTTATCTTACAACTGCCTCAACTTTGGCTAAATAATTTCATTATTTTGATCAGATTTTTATCTTAAAATATTCTTTTCACAGTATTTAGTCGTTTATTTTATTTTCAAAACACTAAAACGCTATACATTAATCTTGCATTTTATGAGTCAATTGTTTTTTAGACGAAATTCAAACTTTCTGCCTGCATAATATTGCAATTTTGTCGCATTTTAATTCGAAATAATTTGATTATTTTACATTACAAGTGCATACACGTGATAAATAAAACATGCTGAATTTTAAATTTATCAGTTTAAGATTCACTAAACGATAAATATAAATCATTTTTGCTTGAAATAAATTAGGAATAATATTCTTGGAATCCTTCCAATAAGTACACTCCTCTATATTCTTACAATTTTTATTTAAATATTTAAACATTTTAACATTTATATTCTGGAAAAGCAGAATGCAAAAATAAATTTACATATAAACGCTATTATTTGTTAAAGTTCGTTTTCAAGTTCGGGGATGTTTAAACGATGATATCACGAAAGTGCAATGATCGAAAGCGATATCAGTTCAATGCACATTTCGTACAACGTCTTGACTCTTGACTCTGTGTGTTTTTTTTAAATTAACAACCCATTCAACGTTTTCGTTACACAAATTTTATACAATTCCAAGACCTCACCTGTTTTTGTTTTAATACTAATCAAAATGTTAAACGCAATTTACATAATGGGTGAAAGAACAATAAATATGAATTTATATTCGTTTCGATTCTCGAATGCAGATAAATATTCTACGTCTTACCTGCGAATTTTATCATTGTGCTACCGTTTTATTTTATATTTATTATCCTATATTATTACTATTATTGAATTTGTTGTTTTGCTTGAAATCTTTGAACAAATGTCGTTAAGTATATCATTAAAATATTTATTGCAAAATGATTGCCACATATTTTTCTACATGATGTAAATGTCATAATAGCTATTTGAGAAAATCTCATACACATTAGCGTAAAATGAGTTATTTTTAAATATAAATACATCACGATTTAATTCGATAACAATTACTTAAATGATTACGTTGATTTTCACATAAATTGTCCACAAATTTCATCAATATTTGAAGTTAGCAGCTCATTTATAAAAATTAAGTAAGTTTTTACAATTATACATTTTAACAATATTTTATTAATCTTCGCCACAAGACAATCGTATAGTGTTATGATTATCATGATTGTATAATTTTGACTGGTGCTATATCAAATTGTAACGTTTCTTGAGATAACCCTGAAGATGACTATAATGTATTTCTAAATGTTCTTAAATAGCTGCTGCTCATTTCCCTTAAAACAAATCCAGCATGGTATTCGAAAAATATAATTTAATGGAATGTCTCTTCATAATTTTATATACTGTTGCTTATCATTTAAAATATGCAGATGTTTTAATGATGACAAACATAGTAGACTAAACATCGTATTATTACAGTATCATATTGTAATATATTATGTATATGAAGATTATCAATGAGTGTTAAAAAAATATTCGTAAACTTTTGTACGATGAATTTGTTATAGACAACTCATATGGGCACACCATAAGACTTTTGGACATTAATTCCATCTAGTACACACATTCACCAGAATAAATTAAGCATATTTTGTTTAGAATATTAATTTACAATATTTGAAGGCATTAGGGACTTTCTTAGATTTTTACTACTTGACATCAGACACGTTTTTCCTTGAAATTTTATTTTCCTAATTAATTTTCTTAATTCATTTGTTATCGATAATGTATTATCAACAACCAATTGGATAGACAATCTTGTAATATATTTTTGCAAAATTGTTTTTACTAGAAAATAGGTTGCTAACTATACATCCATAAAAAAACTAATAGTTGTAAAATCTAGTAGTTTTTTATGTCTAACATTATGTAAAATAGGAAATTATTCCCACGAAGAGAAATTGGTTGCAGTATTTACTTTCTACTTGAAAAATAAAATTTTTACTAGTTGTCACATTCAAAAATAAATTTTGGTCATTTCGTTTTATAAGGTTTCTTAGAAGTATACGCGCCAGTGAATGAATACAATTATCAATCTCAAAAAAAATCTATTCATAAAAATGTGATTGAATTTTTAATTAAATAAAGAAAGATATATTGCAGCTTATTGATTTATGAAGATGTAATCAAATTAAAATTTCCATGAATCATTTATGTATGCAAAAAAAACTGACAGATAAAAAAAGCTGCAAGAAATGTTGTGTTTGTTTAAAAAAATTACACGAAGCGCAAATGAACAGACAATAGATCATCGTACAATTAAGAAATTAGTCATTCGAGTTTACAGATTCATAAATGTTTAAATTTATATGCTGATCTGTCGCCAAAAGCGCTTCTACTATCGAATCCTTTTAATAATTAAACTCCTCTCACGGATATAATAAATTGAAATCATGCAATAATAAAAAACAAATGATTTTCTTTTATTTTGTCTAGAAAAAAACGTTAACCTATCTTTAGCACGTAATACAGGTTATTCATTTATTCAGCAAAAAAACTCTGATGTGTAATTTATGAATGTTAATTTTTTGAATACTGATTAAAATACTATAAATTTATTTATTCTAAATTTTATTGCTACTTGAATTATATGCAATTTATCTTTGTCTGCCTATTGTACTATTTGATATACAACATTTTTATTTGTGCGCTTGATTACAATTTTTAATGTTAATTTTATATATTGTACAATGAAAGAAAAAAAGAGGTGGTTTAAATATTAAACATTAAAATGAATTTATTAACATGCTGAAGGAAAGTATTGTAGATAATTCGCATCGCAGTAACTATAATTAATTCGTCTTTTATATTTTATATGTGCATCATTTCTTTGAAAAATCTCAAAATTACAACAAAATAATACTACATAATAATAAGTTAAATACGAATCATTTTAGAAATTTCCTCGCAGTTTAAGAATTCTTGTTAACACATATTTAGTTTAGTAAAAGAATTATATTAATATTAATTAGAAAAATTTTGTATTTTAATAACGTAATAATAAGAGATAATAAATATATAATTGGGCTCTTTTAAACGATCCCCGCAATAAAGTCAATTGTACTTGAATGAATATTAGGTATTTTTTACAAAGTTCATTTTACATTATGCACACAAAGCCCGTCAATATAATATTTAATAACCAATGAAAATTATTTATCTTTGTCAACATTTTTTATTACAATCTTTAATGTTAATTTTATATATTGTAGAATGAGAAAATAAAGAGATGGTATAAATATTAAACATTAAAATGAATTTATTAACTTGCTGAAGGAAAGTAGATAATTCACATCACAGTATCTATAATTAATTCATCTTTTATATTTTATATGTGCATCATTTGTTTGAAAAATCATTAAAATCGCTATAGAGTAATCTTCTTTAATGTCAAGTTTGTATATTATTACAATAATTGAAATCTACTTTCAATAACGAAAACTCGACTGTTATATAACATTATTGTTTACAATAAAGCAACGATGATTAGATGTATTTTTATAGAAAAATGAAGATGTTTTCAAAACTTTCGAATCTAATGCATTATTGCATTACTGGAGGAAATCTTAATAGCGCAAAGTGTTTAATTTTATGTATATAATAAGGAATGTCCATTGAAACGAACATTTTCCATTATTTTCTATTTTAGCACATAATCAACTTTTATTTGCCTTTGAAAACGTCAATTGTATGTAAAATGAATGATAAATTTTTGAATGCGGATTAAGGAGCTAAACAAATTTATTTAACTTGATTGCTACTTGAATTAAATAAATACGGTTTTATTGATTTCATTCTGCATCTATATATTCAAGTAAAAAACCAATTCAACATTGTTACTTGACAGCCTAACAAATATCGTCTGGATGTTCAATATCTGTCTGTCTATCTGTCTGTTAAACAGTGGTACGTTGATACATTAGTCAACAATACATCGGTTACTTTATTATCATCTTAAGCATAAGAAACTTGCTGATCTTTCTTTTAGATTTTTTTAACTGTCAGCTTAATGTTCAATCATATGAATTTTTGAATAATAATAGTTTCAGGTAAATTATTATTATGAAAAATATTGCTTGCCTGCCTGCCTGCCTGCCTGACTGCCTTCATGCTGCATTGTTTTAAAAACAAAATACCTCATCGGTGCGATTGGTTATTTTCGTCTTGATTGATGCATTATTTGTTTGCCACAATAATTAATATGCGAATTTGTGACATTGTTATGATTTTTCAATAGAGATTCATTCCAATTAAAGTTTATTCATTCATGTATAATACAATAAATGGTACACGCGCATTATTTATAATTAACGCCTTTTTCAATATGCGCAAGTGTTAATTTCATTTAAAAACGCGCTGCCTGCCTGCAACTTTATTTAAAATATATGTAAATTTGATTTAATTATAAAGTTGAATTTATGCTGTTTTATTGATTTTAGTAGCTGAGTGAATAATATGAGTAAAATTTTTATGCAATATTAATGTATTTAACAATTCTTCTTGTTAGTTTCGTGTCTTGTTAGCGGCCGATTTTTGCACCCCCTGTTGCTCAACTACTCCATGCCACTATTAATAATATCTCAAATTTATACACCTTGTTCGGGTGTTGATACAACTGATTCTTTATTATTTTTATTAATGAATCGAAATGTGCGAAATATACTACTTACACATGTTTATATTTATTTCTTCTTCTTATATAATATTCTTTTAAATATAAATATTTTATTCCAAACAAATTGTTTATTAGCAACAGCTATAATTGGTATATTTAGTAACTGTAGTTTTTTATTTAGCATATCCAATTAACTTTTTTTAAAAAAACCAACGTTTCGATTATTTATGAAAAATTAATGTTCGAAAAATATAATTTATCTAGATTTTCATATAATACTAAACTCTTTTTTGCCTAAATATATCTCTTCATAACTTCATATATTATTGCTTATCATTTAAAAGATGTTTTAATATCTACAAACATAGCAAACTAAACATCGTATTATAATATGTATATAATAATTATTAATGAGTGATCAAAAAATATACTACTTACACATGTTTATATTTATTTCTTCTTCTTCTTAAATAATACATATTCTCTTAAATTTAAATATTTTATTCGAAACAAATTGTTTATTAGCAACAGCTATAATTAGTATATTTAGTAAATGAAGTTTTTTATTAAGCATATCCAATTATCTTTTTTAAAAAACCAACGTTTCGACTATTTATTAGGAATACATTGTCATTTTCAAAAAAATCCAGCATTCAAGAAATTAATGTTCGAAAAATATAATTTATCTGGATTTTCATCTAATACTAAACTCTTTTTTTACCTAAATAAATTTCTTCATAACTTCATATATTATTGCTTATCATTTAAAAGATGTTTTAATATCTACAAACATAGCAAACTAAACATCGTATTATATTTATTTCTTCTTCTTCTTACATAAT
The DNA here is from genome assembly GCA_030264715.1 of Adinopsis sp. GC000173. NCBI lineage: Eukaryota > Metazoa > Arthropoda > Insecta > Coleoptera > Staphylinidae > Adinopsis > Adinopsis sp. GC000173. The sequence continues at coordinate 233,259 of JARJDW010009788.1, forward strand.
ACATATTCTCTTAAATTTAAATATTTATTCCAAACAAATTGTTTATTAGCAACAGTTATAATTAGTATATTTAGTAACTGTAGTTTTTTATTTAGCATATTTGCATAAACAAGTAAACATAAATCAATAGCTTATTATATTTTGATTCCACACAAATTTGTTAAAACAAAGCCTTAGAATGAATAACAAAATAAATAATTATAACGTTTAGTTGTTAAAAAAAATACATTAAATATTTATACCTAATACGTCTACATTATAAAACAAAAAAAACATACAATAATTTTGAAAAGGATGCATATTTGAGAAATAATGTCTTGTTCTTTTTAGGAAACGAAATTGAAAATTGCACTGACATATTACACAAAGAAATATAATACGATAATAATGTTACAAAGTTGTTGTATTACGTTATGAAGAAAAAAAGTATGTTTAGAGCTAGCTGTTGTAAAGAGTATATTCCTTCTACTAACATTTCAAATCGTCTGCGCTTATATATAATTGCGTCTTCTAATTTATGCATCAAATTAAAATATTGCATAAAGATGTTTGTTAGTTTTGAAAAATTAATATTACGTACATATTCGGTTATTTTCATACTTTCACTGCTTAATTAATTTTAGTAGCTGAAAACGCACTTTATTTGCTTGACTTAACAGACAAATAGGAATAGTATGTTATTATCTTTTTATTATATGCTCCTAGGCTAATAATTAAATTTTAGTTTACTAAACAAAATTATCAATTTTGGTTTTATAATTATAAAAATGCTACTTTATGGTAGTGTTAATGAGTTCTATTAACACGTAATAAACTGTATATAAAAATAGAAGTAATTAATTTACTTAAACAACTGTTATTCTATATAACGTAAAGCAAAGTGAGTTAAAGCAGCTTTTTTAGAATATTTTAATGTTACAAAATGCCTTCATTGAGTAACTATAATTAATTATCAGTTCATTAAATTATTTTCTCTAGTTTGCTATTTAAGCTATAAAGAACACGTTTCTTTAATTATTTAACAGCAAATTTAACTCCACATACAAAATTTTGTTTTTATTTTTTGTAATATGTGATAAGTAATTAATTTTGTTGTTATTGCAATTGTTATTATAACAAAAAATAATTTATTTGAATTTTTGAAAATGGTATAAAACTTTTTGTTTTGGCTGATTCTGTCATCAACTTAGCATCTGTTCAGACTAAACTTTTTATACATTGTAAATTAATTATTAAACATCATTTTTATGTATTATTAATTTCAGATATGCTGCCATAGGTGAACTTCTTTTCTACACTTTAACTATACAGGTAATATTTTTAAAAACGGCCCTTTTTCACTCCAATTATGTCAGGTAGAGAATTTCAATTCCTATTATAACAATAATTATTATAAATGCGGAAATTACAACAAAATAAAACATAATAGTAAGCTAAATGCGAATCATTTTAGAAATTTCCTCATATTTAAACCAAATTTTTGAATTGCTTTTTTAGTAATAGATTTATATTAAAATTAATTTGAAAAATCTTGTATAATAAGAGATAATAAATATATAATTGGGCTCTTATAAACTGCAACTGTCATAAACACAAAACCAACCCCGCAATAAAATTTTCACTTCAATTTTATTAAATAAATTAATCTGTAATATACATAATGACTATATTATGTATTTTTTACGAAGTTAATTTTACATTTTATGCACACAAAAGCCCGTCAATATAATATTTAACAACCAATGAAAATTATTTAAAAAATATTTTCAAGAAATCAATATTGCATTTAATAAAATGTCACTAGAAATATTTATTGTGCCATAAATTTTCGAAAAAATAATTTTATGATTAAAAATTGCCATAACATTGAAAATGAATGCTGATCTCTATTTCGCACAGTTATGCTTTGTATCTTTCACCTCATCATCGACGCACACCAACCAGCAAATATTAATCGTAAATTTGTTAATAATAATCAACTGCCATTTATTTTAAATTCATCACAAATACAATAAAAATTCGAAAAACACATTTTATTGCCAAGTCATCATAAATCAATTGTCGATTTTGTTAATTTTTATAAAATGATTAAATAATAGAATGATGTTAATTTGAAATGCATAAAATTAAATTTCAAATTATGTAAAGTTATTTTTCTAGAGAAACATCATCTAGAAATTATTCTAATAAAGCATTCGTAATTAATATTGTTATCAAATGTATCAAAAAGCAATTTCTCGAAAATTAATTTCTACTTTTATAATACGCGTGTTACATAAAATTTAATTAATTTAATAAAAATTTAAGGTATACACATAAATAATATATTCGAAAGTGAAATATTTTGATAGATCAACATCGATTTCTAATTTATTCGTCATTTTATGTCCTTGGTTTAATTTTACAGAAAATGACAAAGATTCATCCGAAAAATTGGTGCATAATTTAGGTCAAGTGTATCATCGCCAAATTATAATTGTAAGAAATTAAAAATATAACATGTATATATATCAAAAAAAGAGCAGTACAACATAATTTTCAATGAAATTATGAAACACGGATTAGTCACATAAAAAGTGCACGAACATCGCGTCTACCTTCACATTTAAATGTCGTGAAAGAAGAATTTCATTAATAGGTGAGGCACATTCAACACAAAGATGATCTTCTCCTTAGTACTTTTACGAATTCTAATTATTATTCTGTATGAATTAATTGCACATTTTTATTAGTACAATTAGCCTATTTATTGGGATAATTAGAACGTTGTGTTGTTTTGTTATTTTTCTTGTCGATAAGAAATTTTATAGGATGTTTTTAGGAGTCTAATTACTCGGCAATTAGAAAATCACTCATTCAAAAAGTCGAACGCATTTATTCAATTTTTTTTTATTTTTTTATTTTTTTTAATTTTTTTTGTTATTGTTTGTGTTATTGTTGAAAACAAAAATTAGTTTCACTACTTTTTGCTGCAACAACAGGCCAACTCCGCAAACTTTATATTGTCATTGATTCATAAATGCAATACCATAATTGATAATAAAAATATTTAAAGCATTTTTAATTTCATGGTTTTTATTCCACACAATGGATATTTAATTAATTAATTATTTAATAATTTCCAATTATATTTTATAACTTTAAGCGAAAATTATTATGATTACTGTAATATTTTTTAAACCAAACAAATTATATTTATATTCTTAGAAAACTAATCGTTTCTAATTTTGCAACTTAAAACTTTTGAAATAAATACACGCACATTACAAATATTTTAATTATTCACTTATTTTTAAATAAATTATTATAATTTTATAAAAATCGTGATTTTGTTGAAAAAAGCGCAATTTAATTAATTAAATTTAATTTAAAAACTAAATAAAAACTTACTCTTTCTCTCTGAGTGTCCTTTTATGTTTGTTAGTTCCTTTAATAGTCCTGTATAAAGAAATCATCTTGATAATGAAGCAATTAAAACAGCACTAATAGAATTAAAATAAATTTGAAAAAATGTTTTATAAAGTTTATCCTAAAGTGGTTGTTATGATAAGCAAATTTGGTGTGATGAAAATGTTCGTAAAGGCACTCGAATCGGTTGAAACAAAGTTTGAATTCCCGCGATTATTGTGTTGGATAGTAGTGCATTGCTGCGCGAGAAGTCGCACACTGAACAATTCTAATAAGAATGTATGGATGGTTTCATAATATTATATGTGTATACATGAAGGGGCAACGAAGATAGTGTATAGTGTGTATACGGTGTATAGCGGATAGCCTTTGGTCATCCCACAACTTAATGGTGCACGTCGAGACCGCCCGAAAATTTCACTTTTATTACACATTCTCCAAGAATCCTTACAAATTATTTCATTTAATTTTGTAAAAAAAAAATTGCACAAATTTTCGACGATTTTGGCAATGTGCGTTACTCATATTGTTGCATTGAAATTCCGATACAGTCAATACATATTAACTACCACTTTGTCAGATAATAAAAACAAATTAAACAATATTAGGTGGAGAACAGTCGCGTAAATCGTACCTGTGTCTAAGTTGTACCTCCACGATTTTGAAGAAATTATAAGGCCTAAACTACCAAAAACTGTAACAACACAACCAATTTAGCATAAATTAAAGTATTGTCGCCGTTTCAATGCTTGCAATTTTTTTAACTTTTTTCACTTCTTTGCAATAAATAGAAGCAGAATATACTAGAATTTTAAATAGGACCAACAAACTTATATTTACTACAATATTTAATTCTTCAAATTATAGATAATTTAAATTAGGGAGTACGACTTACACGACCTTCCCCTACATACATATAAAAAACATGATATCGTACATCATGTATTTGAACATAGTGCAACAATTTTTATTTGCAAAAGAAAATGTAACCTAGTTTATTCCAACTTTTCTAATTTCACCAACTCGCTCCTTTTTGTTAACAGATAGTGAAATTTATTGTCAATTAGATTATTCGATAGAACTAAAGGTATGCATCAATAAAATCGTTACATTTCTGTCATCATTTCACTTCATGTCCAATTACTTTTCAGTAACACATACTGTTTATTCCAGCACATTTTTAATTGCTCATTTTTATTCTAATTGCACATTGCTTTACGTTAATTATATAACATGATCATTTTTAATTTAAGATCACTCTATAATACGGTTAAAATTATACAATGCACTCTTGCAAAAAAATGTCGTGAAATTGAGCTAACAGTAAAATGAAATTATTTAGCGTGGTGTTAAAGCAATTTAAGGACAATTACTTAATTATGGAACAACTTCATATCATCAACTTTTTTGCCTGATGCAATATTTTTAGTATAATATTATACCATTTTATATGGGTTAGGTTATAAAAATACAATGAAACTGTTTATTTATTAATTAATTTTTTCATAAATTTTATCTTGACATGAAAGAAGGCAATAATAATAAAAAGAAGTGATTAGTATAGATTGTGATACAATTTTTACAAATTAGCTAAATAACGAGCTGTAACAATGTGCACATTATTTATATATATTATATAAATACCATTTACCGTAATTATCAGTTGAAATGTAAAGAAAAGTTTGTTTTGCAGAAGAAAAACGTAGCGTGGCTGTTTATGAATAATTACAATTCCTACTCCGCTTGCTACAATTAGACAGATAATTGTTCTAGTTATGTTAATTAATTGTTTTCAAATACGCAAAGCAGGTTACTTGTAGATTTATTCATTAATTAGCAGATACTGTTATATTATTTACCCTATTATTTATTATTATTATTTCACGTAAACATTAGTTTATATAATATTTTTTAATCAAATATGTGTGTATGAATAAATAAATGTCTAATCATTTTACGCATAGATTTAATTTGTTTGTTATTGAAAGAGCAACCAATTTTTTATTGTCAACTGTCATCATTTATTTCCGTTTTATATCCGTTCAACAATTGGGTTTTTTATGGATCATAGTAAAAGTTATAACTTATTAAAGAGTCAATGCCAAAGTTTAAGGATCAGTTTAAAATAACAGTGATTCTTAGATTTATTGAATAACGGCGCTTACTCATCATTTATTTTGAAATATTGTAAATTCCTCCCATTTATATTTAGGGGATTTATTTATTGTCAGTGATTAATTTTATTATTTAATCAATTCAATCCCGCATTAAAGATTACAATAAGTACAGGTGTAAGTACTCATTTTAGACTATGGATTTTTTTCATTCGGGCTTTAAGTCTTTTGTCCCTACTTGTTTCGACATTTACGACTCACTTTTGATTGTGTTTTAACATCTATAAATGAAAATAATACACAAATATTATATAAATCGTTATTATTAGAAAACGTGGAATTAAGAATCAAAATCTAACGTTTTGGGCAATATATTTATTTTGAAATTTGACTTAAACAATAGATAAAAATGTTTAAAAAGTAAAATTTTGTTTGCATTGCGTTCATTGATCACTTAGAGTTTCTTGAATAATTATGTAATATTATTATATATAATAATAATTAAATATAATTAATCTCAATAAAGAAGTCAAGATAAAATATTGATTTCTTGAACATTAATCATTTTCGAGTGAAAATTCAATAAAAAAAAGATCCTTTTCGATTATTTTGTTTTCACTAGAAAGAAGTTTCAGACATGCTCTCGTTTTCAAAGGATTCCCATTGAATTTTTAACTCTAGAATACGTTCTCAACAGATTACTGTCGGATTTTTTTATGACTAATTCGCCCAACATACGCAATTGTCATAACGTAATTCGGCTGTAATGTGAAAAGTACATTTATGCTATTATAGTTAAATATTACATTAGAAATTGATCATATAAGTAATTGAAAATTGTATCTGATTCATTGGTAATTGCATTATAATTTATAGAAAAAATAAAGTCGAGATAAAAAAGCAATATAATTTAAGAAGTCTTCTTTGTTTGGCAGTTAATAGAGTTATATTTACTACCTTCTATATCTATTCATTACAACTATATCCATAAACTTTCATTATCAAGAAAAAAATGCCTACCTCCAGGTGAGATTCGTACCTGCAACAATCATCAGACAAAACAATCAAATTCTTTAAGGTGTTATATAAAAAACGAATAATCATGCAGATATCTTTATAACGCATAAACAATATCTTTATTATGAAGAAACAAAATAATCGGTGATTTAAATTTGATTTATTTCAGCTGGTAACGGCTTAGAAGATTATGATTTAAATAAAGATAACAATTGAAATTATTATAAAGTTAGTTTATAGCTAAAGTATGAGATTAGATTAGATCCACGTCGAAACCCTTTAATTTACCGTACATTCAATTTATTATTATCTTAAATGAGCATAATAAAACTTGGAAAATTTTTGTTAAAGCACAAAGTTATTGTAGTTTCTTGTACAATATATAAATAGTAACTATATATTCGTGTGTAGCTCTATCGAGTGTAAATTATAGTCGCGTAATTATTGATTTAAATTGCATACAATTGAAATTATTTATTTATTTTTAAGTACCATACAATTAGTGAAACAACATTTCACACACAATTTCTATTCATAAATCATTTCATGCTATTAAAAAATTACCATAGGGTTGTTTTGACCTGAATATGCTTATGTCATATTCTTCCTATCACATATAATAAATGTCATACTGTTTTAAATTGCAAATAAAAACGATACCTATTGTTTCCTCATAAAAATACACACATACAAAGCACTTTCTTACTACAACTCATATTGTTTGATAGTCTATAGATGTAAAGATTAAAAAAATAATCATCGCAAGCTATAATAAGATATAGTAATAAAACGCTAGCTTGTATAATTTTTTTTTTCATAAATAAAGTTTTAATTATGTTAATCTGATATTGTCGTAAGTAGATGTGTTAATAAGTATCTATGGTTCAAACAGAAATGAAATGTTAGTATATTTTGAGCAATAAAATAGCTTATAGACAATGCAATTAGAAAGTATATTTCAACAGCATTTAATACAACAAACAAGTTTTTAGTTGTTACTATCTGTGCACAATTAATATTCTTTATTTTTTGGTAGATTAATAACAATAGCATTGTTTACTAAATGTCACAAAATTTTGATTGACAGAATTTGGACTTTTCTCCGTGAAATTTCATATAATGCACACAGTTTCTATTTGATGTAAATTGTTATGTTTTATTAATTGAATTACTTTATTTCCTTTGTATAAAATCATAATTTCATAAAATTAATTATATATTTAAACACTTTGTGTAATATTATTAATAAATTTGCATTGCAATAGTATAACAAAAGAAGAAATTAATTAAATTTTATTTCAAGTATATACTTTATTTGTTGTATTTTAATCAGCTATGGATGCGAAGGTGTGCATCGCCCATTTGCTGCCAACAGCGCTTTTATAGAAGAATATTTTTAATATAATATATAGGTGTAATCAGGGCTTAATTTAGACATCCACAGAAGATGGCCTAAATCATTGTTACGGATCCCTTTATCTCAATTTACACAGTCTAATATTATTATTCTGCAACACTTTAAATCAAAATTAAATTTCATATATTTTTTAATATCATTAAATCACAAGGACATTCATTACATTATTTATAAAGTTGCTATTATGAAGATTAAGGGCTGAACGTTTCTAAATTTTTAAGTAAAAGTTGAAATAAAAACTAATATTTTTCATCAAGTTTGTCACATTTGTTTCAAACGTTCAAACAGCAACAATTGTTTTTAGTGAAAAGGTTAGGAATATTTAGAGATAAAGCATTGCCAACTTCACTAAACGTAACAATAACTAATGTCAATTAAATTGATTATGAAATTGAAAAATTTGTCATTTAAAGGCACATTTTACCTAATGCCTCCTTTAGTTAGAGTATTAGCGATTTGATTATGAAATCGGTCCTAAATTTGGCGATTTTCATGCATTTTTACATAGACTTTTATGTAAATTCGAACAATTATATTTTTATAAAAGTAAAGTGGAAAATAGGCTGTGGACCACTGTATTACAGTACCATATTTAGCTTCATGTAATTGAATGCACCAAACAATTATTGCAATATGTTAATGTATCTTGAGCAAAAATGTTCGGATGTGATTAAAAATTATGCAATCTCTTTATTTCGTATGTTAAGATAGTAAAAAAATACATTTTTTATTAAGTATACACTTAAATACGAAGGAAACTATATGTATAAGGAAATATATAGATGAAAATAACTTTTAGCGGGGAAATAAAATTAGTTGTCCAATAGAAAAGTCTCTATGGAACGTTGAGAATATTATATTAATACGCCCCTGTACAATTGCGCAACTTAGAGGGAACATTGTCTGGCGGATACATTTGGGGTGGACAAAAATGTCACCTTATTTTTATATGATTTAAGCTGGCCGAGGTATCACTGCTTTATTATAAATGTTAAAGTGTTCATGATCGTTATTGTAGCGTAATCACGCTCTTCACATGTAAGTTTCATCATTTTGAATAGTTAAAAACTTTTATATATTACTATACCATCCATATTATAATACTAAATATGCTAGTCTAAAAAACGCTATACTAATGTTGTGATAATTATATATATAGATGATGTCCCCTCAGGATGGATTTTAATAAATTCGAAATGTTGGATGAGCACATGAGAAATGATTAATTTGCCTTGTGTCTCCTTTTCCAATAGAGTCAACATTTCTCAAAAGAATTGTAAATACTTATCTATCTTTTGGCATAACTACTTACTCAAATTAAATTATTTTATGTGTATTTATGCACTTAGTTTGCACACAGGTGCGTATATTTATTTATTAATTTCTAAGTGGTAAAATGTTTCTTTATTAAAGCAATCATTTATGTGCTTGATATATTATTATAATATTTAAACTTCAGGGAAATGGTCTTTTAATATAAAATTTAATCACATCATTATTTTCATACTTTCAAATTTAATTGATTTTGATAAATTATATTAATAGAGCTATAAATTTTTTATAAAATTAATTGTTTTGCCATTACCAATAATATAATTAGCACAAATATTCCATGCTTGAATAATTAAGAGGCGCAAATCCCTTTTTTTATTAATTATTCATTAATTAAATCTTACTTTTTTACTTTTACATGTGTGTACTTACATACATATAATAAAAAAATATGTAACGATAATTATCGTACAAGATATATTTACTAAAAGCAATTTAATATAGTAAAAGTATAATATATAATCAAGTTTGTAAATTTTTGCGATTTCCTATTTGATTAAAGCAGTGGGAGTCGAAATATATTAAATTATAACTTTTTCAATATAATTTTGACAAAAAATTTATCTGACATTTTAAAATTGTGTGCATAAATTTTAATTTTAGGATAATTGCTGATGTGTTGTAACAATCGACTATTTTTTCATTCTAATCAACTATAATTTTACACGTAGGCTTATAAAATACTTGAGTTATATCTTTAAACATCATTTTTCTTCGACTATGACAAAACTTTATTTGCCACTTACTTTGAGATTGTGCATAAATTTGGACAACTATAATTATATTAGAGAAACTTTCTTTAAATAAATGCATAATCAAATGTGATTTCCAAAGTTAGATCTATCAATGTAGGAGTAGAAAAAATATTTTTACTCGGTTTCGTATAATACAATAAATGAAAGGCATTAAATTTTTAAAGAAATAATGGATTCATAAAATTTTATGACTTTATGTTTTGCTTTCTTAATTTATTTATTGTCAATGCTCGCTGTTTTTTTGAACAATAATAAAATGAACAAAATGTTGTTTTGATGATTTCATATTCCAATTAATAAAATTATAGTTAAATTGCTACTTTACGACTTTAAATTACAAATTTCAATTTGCTCCTTGACAAAGGTTTTGTTTAATAGTTGGTAAATATGCATAAATTGCATTTTTGAATGCCAAATCCGTATTATAAAAATGTTGCGCTTCTTCACTTTATTGGACGTGCAATAAAATTGAATAGAAAATAAGGAATTTAGTATGCTTTCAATAAATGCCTACCTTTATTTTATTTACCTGAATGTAAAATATATAACTTTGATGGAAAAATTTTAAACTATTTTAAAATATTCATGCAATTCATAAGTAAACATTTCACACATCTGAATTTTATTATAAAATATCTACATACATTCCAACTGCTTAAATTTATGACCATTTCAAAATCATACTGTCGATAATGATTATTAAATTGAATCTTGTTATACATACAAAACAATCCATTCTACCATTCACTTGAAAATGTACGCTGGAAAAATACTAAATACTCTCATATTTTTATTAAATAAATATACTTTTTCATTTGTTATCAATTACTCAAATATTATTAATTAAGAAATGAAAAATATTCAATTATATAAAA